>NDFF03000226.1:0-70704 GCA_002150815.3 Grammothele lineata | reverse complement strand
CTCCGACGATCATTCAAGATTCGAACTCAGCTATACTCAGCGACCGCGCCGTGGCGGCGCCGCAACGTCGCGCGTTTCATAGTGGTGTATTGCATCCCGGCACTTTCTGTACGCTGTACATACGGGACCCGCGACAAAGTTACGGGCGGGCGAGGCACGAAGCCTACGAGAATAGTCCAAACCAGACCAAGCCCAGCTCTCGCCACACTGGGACTCCCTAATGCCCCTACCCATCCACCACAAGCGTCGGAAAAAAGACCCGTGGGGACCAACACAACCCCTTTCCCCCTTTACACGCTCTCGGAGTTGTCTGATCGACGGCATTAAACGTGCCGCACGTTGTTCGGTGCAGAGAATGTGTGCGTTCATCAGCCCCCTCCCCAACTCCCCCCATCCCTAGCCCCTCACAGCATCGACGTCGCTCCTATGACCCGTAACCCCCGGCTGCCCTCCCACCATCTGGGTCCTCCTCGCAACCCCGGGGCTCTCAGTGCGCTGGTTTGGCATATACTGTCAAGGGGCAGTGCTGTCCCCAAGACCCTCAGCCCTCTCAGCTCGGACACATATAGCGACCCCAGGCACCCGCTCAGCTGGCAGGGGAGGTGGTTGCCACATCAAACCTCACCTACAAGGTCTCACCCGCACAGGTTTGGCATCTACTGCACACCCAGGCCCGCTGATTTCTGCCACTTACCGAGGAAGGTAACCTCGAGGACAGTTATCCGAACCAATCGATTAGCCCACCGCCGCGACTGCGAACGGCAGGGGATTCTCGTTAGAGGTTCACGGGTCTCGGGGGCTCTCAGCCCTCTCAGCCAGGCTACCGTCAAGGGGCTACACTCCGGGGGATGTGGGGTTCGGCGAGGGCGGAGGAAGGATGGGTGGGGAGTGTTGAACGTGTTGATGGCGACCGGCGCCGGTGATGGTGCGGATCTTCGAGGCGACGAGGAGAGTCGCACTCGGATGGAATTACTGTACTATTTCACTCAATTCGACAGGCCTTGTGACATGTGACGCGAAAATTTCGATTTCGATTTTCGACAGCGGCCCCAGTAGGCCGTGACATGGAGCGGGATTTCGACAGATTGGAGGCAGTTTCGGGCGCGCGTCAGCGCGCCGCGCCCCGACGCCCTCAAGCGCTCGTGGGCGAAATTCGACAATCATGGAGGTAACCTGTGACGAGCGCCCAAATTTCGTTCGTCTGAGGGCCCAGTGACCGTGACAATTCGAATTGAGTGAAATGGTACAGTATGAGGTGTTTGGTAGTTTAAGGAGCCCCGCGATCGGCGACGATGGCGGGGACAGCGACTCGCCCGGAGGACGCGGGCGTAAGCGCCGGAGAGGTGGTGATGGTACGGCGTCAAGAAGGGATGGCGCCGCAACGTCCACCATGGCGTTTAAGTTCAAGTTGCTTCCCCCGAGTGGATCAGATCCGGCATCATGATGTACTAATTGAACGACGTAGCCACAACCGTCATACGTACCCTCGAGAGCCGCCGAGTACTCAACAGTGTGATTCCTAGGTCCGTTTGCGTGTTCATTTATGCAGTATATGTCATCAGCTAACTCACAGTACCCGATTACTATCGCCCGCAGTACTTCCTCCTGTGAACACGATTTCAGCCTCGCGATGGCACTGCAAGCCGAAAGGATGTGAGTGATAGAGCTCTTTCCATTCGACAACGCGACTTCAACACAGTGTTGGCTGTGCACATGACTCTTGGACTTTCTCTCAGGTACGGGGGGACAAACCTACGCGAAGATAGCGGATTCTGTACGGTCTTTGGTCTACTCACCTGATCGCCTCTGCGACCACCGGTGTATGTATGCATCGTTGGCATGTTCTCTTCTCGGCTCTCGCATCTCATTGGGCAGGTTTAGGTTTCTTGCAGGGCAAATTGCGGCGATCGATGCCGTGAGCAGCCCTTCACTTGATCCCAACGTACCTCACCTGCTCCCCAGCCCCAAAGATCCTGTGAGACTTGCGGTGCCGATTGAATGGCAGTCCGAGTTACTGATCTGGATCGGTGAACCTAATTGGCGAGGGATCGCGGGGAATATAGCCCGGACTATCTACCACAGGATGCTAGCCAAGTTCAGTGACGTACCATGGATCTATCGGTCGTCTCACGACTTCGGAGCGCCATTGTCGATACACTGGCAGCGTGTATAAATCGTCTGCGTGCCCTGGTCTAATCCTCTCCCTCCGCCTCCTCCTCTATCATTCTCTTCTCGGACCCTCGTCGTGCCAGCCCGTCATGACGTTCTTCATCCCTGCCGATTCCTATCTTGCGTTCGTTAGTATTATTGTGTCCCTCCTCCTATACGGAAACACTCTTCGGAAGCGTTACCGCATGCCACCAGGCCCCTTCCCACTTCCTGTCATCGGTAACACCCTCCATATCCCTCGTAAGGCTTTGGGACCAGGGTTTCAACGACTCTCACAACGTTATGGTATGTGCATCCGTCTCTGAACCCACGATGTAACTCATACTCGCTTTTCCTTAGGAGATGTCGTATACCTCAATGCATTGGGTCAAGAGATACTGTTATTAGGATCACATAAGGTGGCACGCGACCTTCTAGAGAAGCGATCTCGGAACTATTCCGACCGGCCAGAGTCTATCATGACGAAATTGTACGTTCTCCCAATATTCCCTGATAGTGCCGTATCGAACCTAATTTCAGTAATCAGAGTTGGTCTGGACTGTATGTTCGTATTGCAAAATTACGGAAGCCGGTGGCGTCTCCACCGACGTACACTCAATCAGTCCTTCAACAGCAACGCCGTACGTCACTATGAAGAGGTACAGCTCGTGTCTGCACGACGGCTCCTGTCATCAATGCTCCAGTCGTCAAGGGACTTAAAAGCTTGCGTCAAGTTGTAAGTATGTTGAGGCAGCATACGAGCGGCGAGTTCTAACCCTGCTGTAATCCTCCCCTCTTAAAGTGCTGTAGCTTCCGCTTTGCTACTCATCACATACGGCATTGAGGCGGACTCGGCGGATGACAAGTATTTCCGCACGATCGAAGACATCGCGACCACTGGGGAGGACGCCGCGACTCCGGGGAAGTTCCTCGTTGAGGCAGTACCAAGTATGCGTTACCTCCCATCGTGGCTCCCCGGTGCAGGATTCAAGTGCTACGCTGAGAATGCGAAAAAGCTTCTCATGGCTAGCCAGGATGAGTTGTACGAAACCGCTGTCATCAATAGCGTAGTGAGTCGTGGTCATCTTCCTGTGCATTTTAGATGGTCTTGTCTACTGACTTTACCTTGTATGCCAAGAACACAGGTACTGGGAAGAGGTCCTTCGTCTCCGATCTCCTAGAAGACACCAGCTCTTACGACCTTAAGGGGGCAGGTGAGCCAGACCTAAAAGCTTTCATTAAAGGTGTCTCAACCACCTCTTATATTAGTGCGTGCTTTGTTCATTTGTGCATCTCAGGCTTATCTAAGTCATACTCATACGATGTGTTTGAATCACAGGTGGCTCCGATACTGTTAGTACCGGTGATAATACCGAGCCAGTGCAGTCTCACCGACGAACACGACACCATTAGACGTTTACAGCTTTCGAGGCATTCTTCCTTGCTATGGCGATGTACCCCGACGTTCAGCGAAAGGCGCAGGAGGAGCTGGATCGCGTGGTTGGAGAAGACCGTTTACCTACATTTGAAGATGGACCCGATCTCCCGTACCTCAATGCGCTGCTCAAGGAGCTTCAACGATGGCACATTGTCGCTCCCATCGCATTGCCGCATAGAACCGTGGCTGACGACGTATACAATGGCTATTATATCCCCGCTGGGACGATTGTAGTCCCTAACAGTTGGTACGGCTTGGTCTGGGATTGTATTCTCTCGAGTGCGACTCATCGTGATCTTGTACACTGCTCAATCCCGCTGATAGGGCTATGTCGCGCGACGAAGAACTGTATTCCACTCCGGAAGTATTTATGTCGGAAAGGTTCCTTAACGCGAATGGACAAATCGAACTCAGCAAAGGCGACCCCTCGGACTTTGTATGGGGGTTTGGTCGAAGGTAGTCATCTTTGTTTCTAGTGGATCATCACAAACCAGTCGCCGCTGAGTCGCTGACGCTGCCATTCGCAGGATCTGCCCCGGACGCCACCTAGCTGAAGCTTCTCTCTTCGCGTACGCGGCTTCGATCCTCCACGTGTTCAAAATATCGCCTCCGCTTGACGAGCATGGTGCACCTGAACAGCTGGAGCACACGACTCCGGCGGACCATGATGGGAGTGTTATTACGTGAGTTCTCCCCGGGTCGTGTAGCTACGTCAGGTCACGCACATTGGGGTTGACCTTCTCTATATCTCACCGCCAAGACACCCGCCATTTTACGCCTACGTTGTAAAGCCGCGCTCCGCCCGTGCAGAACAACTGATTCTACCGGAGGTCCCCCTGAGTATATGAATTACTTTCACAACTAGACTACACTGCGAAGTGCCGTTAGTCGTGATACATTCTTGTACTAGAGTACGATACGATCCGTGTGGTATGGTGGACGTCCCCTCACAAGGGCAGGGTGTAACTGCCATAATCACCGCTCAAGCTGCGGCTTACTCAGAGTTGACTCAGAGTACCGTCGGCTTCTTGTGGCTCGTCCAACCTTGAAATGTCCGACTCGGATATTCATCTTGGTGGGCGTTTCCCGGAAGAGGCGAGGCGCCCGCCGCGTTCGCAGCGACCGGCGACACTCCGGTGACTGAGTTTCGACCTCAGCACCACTTACTCACGGCCTACATTAGTCCTTGCTTCGTCCAACACGGCCATTCTACACTGGTTAGGCTATGTCTCGTATCTCCACTACGCTTCTTCCCTGCCTACTCGGTCTATCAATCTGGCAACCACAGCCCATCTAGCCGGGCTGCTCAAAAGCCCTAGCCAAGGGACTCCACCCGACCGGAACCTCTTGTCATATAGCCTTCGATACGTATCATGACGGTGACAAAGCTCGACGAACTATCTCCACGCATCTTACGCAAGTACCATGTGTGTCGCGACCGGCGGCGTTCGAGGTGCAGGTCGTTGGAAGAAGCTTGAAGAAGGGGAGATACATCGGGACGCCGAACGATGGGAAGCAGGGCACACGCGTTCGGACATTCTACATCTGGCTATCGGTGAGCAGAGGCCCATCATGCGTGTTGATACATTACCCTCATTGAGATTGAGGTCAGGTTGGTGTCCGGCGGAAGATACGATTAGACATCGCGTAGCCTCGAACTTGAAGGCGTCCAAGCCCCCCACCGAACAGGCGGAAATTATTCCGTTATGAACTTCCTTCAATCACATCGAATTGGGACCTCGATCCAGGCCGTGGCCTTGCAAGGCATCCTGCGGGTCCACTGTGAGACCACTCCCCCAGGACAGTGTGCTTTGCCTACGTTTATACCGCATGACCGGTAACGTCCGTTCTGCCTTGGGCGGATCTACAATGTACTGATAACATGCTCAGATTCATCTTTCAACGGCTTGTCTGGTGGATGCCTACGCCGCGCCCCGTAGCGTCCTTGACAAAGAAAGCTTTCGTACTGTTTCCAGATGCTCACGTCGACTGTGCGGTCAAGGGGGTGACGTTTCCACCGGCGTTTTGGCCGGTTGCGGGCACCGGGATAGCAGCCAGCCTGGACTCCGACCGGTTAGGTTTCAGAGGAGCGAAGCTGATTGGTACGCCAAGCTCGCGTGATTCGGCGAGGTGGTGCAAATCCCGAGCCTTCTCACTACCCCGCCTTGATTCGTATGTCTCCTTACATAGTCAATACGTGAGTGCGTCCGCTACATCGTGGGTATGTCGATGTAGGCTGCGATTCTGATACGCTTGTAGGTGGCGAGAATGTGACATCCGCCGCCTATTTATACAGTTACGCAAGCATTTCTTCTCGTCGTGAGAGAATAGGGCATAGCACGGGTCGGGTAAACCCGCGGAGGGTACGGGTATATACCCGTGCGGGTCGGGTAAGGGTAGAGGTAGAGCGTACCCTGACGAAACCCGTACCCGCGGACGAGTACCCGCGTACCCGTGAGACATCACGAGCGCCTGGGCTGAGATCCCATATCGGTCTGCTTATCTAAGATTCAGTGGCTGCAAGTACTACATAGCGCCTCGTGTTCAACGTCTGCTATGTGCCGTCCTGAGCGTATAGGTTGTCTGGCGAATTCATTGTGTTTTATCTCCACCAATATGCCTTCTCAATCGACTGCTGCTCGTGGGAAGACATCCGGAGACTCGCGCAAGCGTGCGCTGTCCACCTCAGACGAAGATCCGGGCAAGTCTCCGGGCAAGATGTCAGCAAGGAAGGCAAAGCAGGAGCAGAAGAAACGGCACAAGAAAGGTCAGACACTCTATTGTGTGCTCTATTACACCTACGCTCACGCTGCTCGTACCGTAGGGACTTCATCGAAGGGACAAACCTCTAGTATCACTCCAGACGCCTCCGATCAGGAGAAAGGGTCCGAGGATGACGTGATCGGTGAGATCTACCTTCGAAACTTGTGATGTCTGTGTTCATTCTATGAGTTCAAATAGAGATCTCTCCTCGAGCTAACAAGAATCGCAAGAAAGCGGACAAGAGCTCGTCTAAGGGCTCGTTGGATCCCGAGGAATATCTTGGTATGTGCCCGAGTGAATGTTATGGTTGAATCTGCGTGTGCTTATTCGTTGTACTGCAGAGCACTTGAACAAGACAGCTACTGCGCCCATCTACGGCTTGTTTGGCTCTAACCCGAAGGCACACCACCTCAACGGACGTCCGTGCATCACATTCAAATGTCTGAAGTGCGGCACCGGGCTCAATCGATTCCTGGACACGAAGGATAAGAGTTCGACAAGTAATCTCGGAAAACATGTCGCTAAATGCTGGGGAAGCGACGTTCTAGACTCTGTGAACGAAGTGAAGCATCATCGCGACTCTCGCAAGATGGCGAACGCGTACCTGATGAACGGGGACATCAAACAGTTCCTCGGTCGCTCCCAGAAGACCAAGGTAGTCACGTACAGCCATAAGACGCTGTCAAAGATGCAAACACGGTATGTATTGAGCATGAGCATCTTGAATGCACAATCCACTCACATATGGTGCACGCATGCTTCCCCGAAGGGTTGAGCTTGTTCGGTGGTTCTGTGAGGACCTGCGGCCGTTCAAAATGGTCGGCGATCGTGGCTTCAAGGTTCTCATGATCACGGGGCGTCCCGGATACACCCTCCCTTCACCCTCGACCGTTTCGCGTGACATTAAGGAAGTTTTTTCTCGGACCCGCAAGCGGCTTGCTTCCCAGCTCCAGGCGAGTCTCTCACTTATACGAGGGGAAGATATCAACTAATCTACTCCATTTATAGGGTGATCGCTCTCGTTTGAGCTTCAGCACAGATGCGTGGACGTCACCAAACCATCGTGCATTCATGGCAGTTACTGTGCACTTTGAGAAGGCTGGAAAGCCTGTCTCCATGCTTCTGGACTTTGTTGAGGTTGCTTCCGTATGTGCATCATCTTGAACGGCTTAACAGTTTCATTAACATGATTGATTGCAGTCGCATACGGGAAAGACCTTTGCAGAAGTGTTTGAAACAATTCTGAAGGAGTTCGGCATCGAGAAGAAGGCGAGTCCTTGAGGGAAGCGATCGATCGCCACGCACTCGCTAAACGTATCACTCTAGATTCTTGCCGTGACCTGCGACAATGCGACGAACAATGACACGATGGTCAATGCGATGGAAGAGAACCTTTCGGAGTTCTCCGGACGTAAGGCTCGCGTCCGATGCTTCGATCACGTCGTCAACTTGACTGCACACTCGCTCACGAGGCTGTTTGACACCTCAAAGGAGCGTGGTGACGCTGCTGATGCGAAGCTTGCGGCACTCATGGATGATCAGGATACCGAGGAGTTGGAATCTCGTTTGGCTGCCTTGAGGGCTGGAAATGGGGATGATTTGGACGACAATACAAAGGGTTGGAAGTCCGAGCTGCTAGATATGTCGCCTGAGGAGGTATCCGAGTTTCAGGCAACTGTGAAGCCGGCAAAATTAGTTCTTGCGAAGGTGAGTGGCGTCGCTCAACCTTAGCCTTCTCACATGGCTCACGACATAATTTACAGATTCGAAAGCTGGCATTCAAGATCATAAACTCGTCGACGAAGCTTGCACCTGCATGGCGCGAGCTCCTCGATGAGATGGACTTCTCACAGTCCATGATTCCGCGGGATGTTCGTACACGCTGGAACTCGACTTTTGATATGCTCGAGGCGGCGTGGAAGCATCGCGAGGTGCTGAACAGGATGTGTAGCAACAAAGACAACGGGTTGCGTGCCTATGAGATCGAAAAGTCGGAGTGGCTGATCGTGGAACAACTCAGGATGACTTTGAAGGTGGCATTCGCTGCGTTTACACACATCCGATCTGTAGCTATCTGGCTGATCATTTTTTGATTATACATTAGGTTCTGAAGGATGCAACCCTATTCTTTTCGCGTCAGAATGCCAACCTCGCTACGGTTGTGCCTGCCATGGAGCTTCTCAAGAAGAAATTATCCTCAATTGACGAATGCGACCTCGCCCTTCAAGTCGCTATCCGCACTTCATTGAAGACACTGGAGAAATATTACAACTTGACGGACGCTGCAGATGTTTACAGGATTGCCATGGGTGTGTCTTAAACCTTTCTATAGCTCACCATCTATCACTCAGAGGCTCAACACTGATACGAATCATTTGATCGATAGTCCTCCATCCCTGCTTCAAGCTCACCTATTTCCGTAAAGTTCTCAATTATACTCGCTCGTACGTTGACAGTGCACGCAAGCTTGTACGCGACGAGTTCGAGCGCAAGTATGCGTCCCTTCAATTCGCATCCGATGATGGTACGGACGCGTACCATGCTAGAAACGACGTGCAGAACCTATCGGGCTCAGACGTACGTACATTTTGGCAAGTTTGGCACCTGAATCGCTCGGATCTATTTCCCTTTCAACAAGCTCTCGCAATTTCTCACGTTGAACCTACATAGGATGCTACAAGCAACTACTTTGACCATCAGCAAAAATGCGTGGCACGCACGCTGCAGCGCGCGCGAGCCCACGACCCACACGACTCGGACTTTCACGGGCTAATAACATGGGGCGTGCGCTGAGCACGAGACGCGCGCGCGGGCGCGCGCTGCGTGGGAATGTCGTGCGCTGTCGCGTGCTTACGGCTGGGTCGTGGGGTCGCGTCGGTCGTGGGCTGGCGTGGGGTCCGCCTGCTGCAGCGCGCATAGACCGGGCTCTATCTAAAAGGATACAATTCATTATTTGCATTCATAGTTGTTCTCGGTCTTCAGAAGACAAACTCAATAAGTATTTCATTTGTACACTACATACATTTATCTAACTAGTAGTTCCGTTGATAATTGTAAGGGGATACAACCATGACATCAGAATGTGCGCGGCCCGGCACCCTAAGCTCACGCCATCTCACCTTAGTGTCTCCTTACAACGTACCAGCTCATCCGTTCTTGTATGCAAGAAGGGCGTACCTAGAGTATACAGGGCGCGCATGCATTTACTAGCTGGGAGGTGGTTCGGTAGGTGGGAATAAGGCGTGACGAAGGGTAGCGAGGTTAGCGAGGATGCGGATCCCCCACAATGATACTGACATACCAGATAATGCTCCATTTAGACGACGAGAATGTTGGATCGAAGGCGACATAGGGTGCAGCGAGATGACATCTCTGAATGACTGTATGCGCATCGAGCGACGGAAAAAACTCACCGGGCACCTGCTACAAGCTTCCTATGTCCTTTGGAGGGCCACAGAGTTGATGGCGAGAAGAGATAGGATATATGGGATAGCGACTAAGAGAGGGGCGCGCGAGAGCAGGGGAAGTAGAACACGTCGAGGAGAGAGGGCGCGGCGACGCGCGCGCTGTCTTATCCTCGCCGCCGAGTCGCCGAAACAGAAGGCGGCGCGGAGTTTGAATATCCTGCCAAAAGCAGGCATCGGCAGCCCGATTTAGAAACCGCTCGCGATCTCAGCTTATGAAGCGCCGGCAGCCTGTTCAACTTGCGATGACAAGCTTTCAAGTCCCAATAACATAACTAACATGAATCTCGTGCGACAAGCGTACTCACACAAAGAGCCAGGATAGCAGGTATGTTTTTATCTCTTAGGCTCTCGTGCTGCAGTGCGCGCGGAGCCCCATGCTGTGGGCAGTCGCGCGTGACGTCACTAGCAGGCCGCTCCCGCCCGCTGAGCCGAAGAGGGCTCGGGCCGTCGTGCGCGAAACTGAACGTCGTGGGCTGACGCGCGCTCATGGGGCCATCGCGGGCTGTCGTGGGGTCGTCGCGCGCGGGCCAGGACGTGTCGCGGGCTGGGTCCCACGCAAGATTTCTTCGCGCGCCGACCCCACGGAAGGCCGCGAGCCCTGCATTTTTGCTGATGACATGGCTATGTCATCCACACACACTTCAAGGCGGCGAGTAGTCGATGAGTTAGATCATTACTTGAGGGAGGAGGTCGAGGACAAGGTGAATGATCCCCGGGCCTGGTGGCACAAGCGACGTGACATCTATCCCCGCCTATCCCGGATGGCACTCGACTATCTATCTATACCCCGTTCGTTCGTTCCAGTAGCCTCGTGTTGCCGTTGTACTGATGCATGACATACGCTGCAGCTACATCTGTCGAGGTCGAACGGGTTTTCAGTCGTGGTCGACTGCTCATCTCGCACACGAGGAATGGTCTATCGCCACAGTCTACCCGGGCTGTTCTCTGCCTGGGACAATGGAGTAAGCTTGGGCTCATTGACGATGGGGATCTGGAGGCTGTATCGCGGCTTCCAGAAGTCGACGAAGACGATTCGGATGTGGAGGTGGTAGACGTCTCGGACCCTCGCAAGGAGCTGAACGACTCCGAGGAGGAGTCCAGTGGCTAGCGAAGCCTCACGCGCTATCTTAAATATGATGTATGTCTCTCGTAACAAGTGTCTCTTTCAGAGTCAACGACGAATGCGATAGGTTTCCCTAGCACGGAACCAGAGCCTCTCACTAGTATTACCCCGCGATTACCCCGCGGGTATACCCGTGAAAACCCGAACCCGCTCTCCAAAACCCGTACCCGTAGCGGGTATGTACCCGTGCGCGACGGGTACATACCCTTCGCGGGTCGGGTAAGGGTATGCTTGAAATACCCGTACCCGACCCGTGCCATGCCCTATGAGAGAAGGGGACACCGCTCTAGCACCCGATCTATACTATGGTCAGATCTACCGGTATCCCGAGGCGACGTTGTCGTCACAGCTGCCGTGCAGCACCGCTCGACTAACGTAAGGAATTCACACGTTTTCTGTCTTCTACTCAATTCAATTGACCTCAATATTTAGTTGCTCTCAGGCTGCATGCACCCTCTTGTTCTCGTCGCCCACCATGACTTCCGTTCTTTCGCCTCCCTGGACCTGGATACTACTCGGAGTGCTTGTTGCACTGGCGGTGCGAGCTCGGTCCCGCAGTCAGCGCCTCCGTAAACCCCCAGGCCCTCCTGGGCTTCCACTCATTGGCAATGTGCTCGATATGGCCCGCACGGATATGGGTACGGAGCTACGGGAGTTGTCGCAAAAGTATGGTGCGTACGCATAGATCGTATGCGTGGTTGGAAAACCTGAAATTCACTCTATGAATATCGTAGGAGACATGGTCTACCTGGACGTAGTGGGTCGGAAGATAGTCGTCCTAGGGTCGTACAAGATCGCTCGTGAACTTCTGGACAAACGCTCTGCCAACTACTCCGATCGGCCGACGTCCATTATGGCGAAACTGTACGTCTTCATACTATTGGTGACTGGATGTGGGTGGGCTGACACGTCTGACAGGATAGGCCAAGATTTCTCATTCGCGTTGCAGAATTACGGCAATCGGTGGCGCTTACATCGTCGATTCTTCCATCAGTCCTTCAACATCGACGCCGTCCGAAACTTCCAGGATATTCAAACCGAGTCCTCGCGGAAGTTTCTGTCGACTGTCCTCCAGTCGCCACAGAACTTGGCGACTAATATCAAGTTGTACGTCTACTTCTTGTGCTCCGCCTACCGCCTTTTGATTGATCCCAACGCGTAGTGTCATTGCGTCTACCCTTATGCGTGTTACGTACGGAATCACCTTGGTAGAAGATGATGACAAGTATTTCAACATGGTCGAGCGCATAGTGGACGACGCTGACAAGATCAACACCCCGGGGCGTTTTCCGGTCGAGGCGATTCCGAGCCTTCGTTACCTACCCTCGTGGTTCCCTGGTGCAGGGTTCAAGAGGTTCGCTGCCGAGGCAAGCGCCTACGTGCAAATCGCACTGAACGAGCTGTACAAGGGAGCGTTAGATGGCCTTGTAAGCATGCCGTGGCTGCCGCTCGGAATCGTACTCTGACTTGTGTTACGTGCATGTAGAACGCTGGGACCGGGCAAGATTCTGTCGTGTCCCGTCTCCTTGATGGCGTGACCACCCGCGACCTTGAGGGTGGAGGAGAGAAGGATCTCGACACTTTCATAAAGGAGTTATCCGTGGTCGTCTACGCCGGTAAGACATTCGCTTCTCCGATTAGCTTCCACTGATTCTATTTGTGCTATGCTGCGGGTAGCGGGATCCGACACGGTTAGTGCATCTTTGGCTATACTCGCATTTGAACCTGTCTAACTTTGACTAGACATACATGACCATGCGAGCGTTCTTCCTCGCCATGGCGATGCATCCCGAAGCTCAGCGGAAGGCTCAAGAGGAGCTTGACCGTGTCGTCGGCAGTGCTCGCCTGCCTGTGTTCGAGGATCGGCACGCTCTCCCTTACGTCAACGCACTGCTCAAGGAGGTCTTGCGATGGCACATCGTGCTGCCTATCGGTCTTCCCCACCGTGCGGTAGCCGATGACGAGTACAATGGATATTTGATACCTGCCGGAACGATCATGATGACGAACGTCTGGTAAGGTCCATTATATGCTGGATATGCCTCTGCCTCACTTCTCCTCCCTCCTCCTAGGGCCATTTCGCGTGATGCCGAAATGTATCCCGATCCAGAAGCCTTTTTGCCTGAACGATTCCTAGATGCGAACGGAAAACTTGACCTCAGCAAGGGGGATCCGACGGATTACATGTTCGGGTTCGGCCGCAGGCCAGTCTCTAGTTGTTGCGCGTCTCTAACCTACAACACGCTGTTTACCACTCTCGTACCTACCAGAATCTGCCCCGGGCGCCACTTCGCGGAGGCTTCGGTATTCATCCTCGCGGCGTCATTCCTGCACACGTTCAATCTCAGCCCTCCACTGGACGAGCGCGGACAGCCCAGGAAGCTAGAGCACAAGACGATGACCAACTCTACCATCTCGTAAGTGACATTGGCCGGTGACATACCATACGCGCTCGCGCTCACTCTCCTGCTTTTTTGCCTTGCTCGCCCAGACATCCCGACCTTTATGATTACGTCATCAAGCCTCGCTCTGCGCGTGCGGAGCAACTTATCATGGAGGCACACTTGAGCGCATGATTCTTTTCGTGATATCCTGGAGATCGTGTTGCGGCATCAGGGACCTTGCTAGTGAATCTCAGCCGTCTGCTTGAGACAGAATGTAGTGTGTTGTAACTCGAAGTACGGCCCAAGAATAGGGTAGAGACGAAACTCTTACCATTGTGCCAGTTGCAGCGTAGACGAGGTCCCGACTCGACACGTCAATCCTTCCCATTGGCAGTGTGCGGAACTGGTCCGCCTAGCATGGGCAGTTGAATCGAGTTGCAACTTGCAGACGACAGGCAATTGCTGTTCGGTAGGCGCAGGGCGTTTGACGCCAGTATGCTTGTGCAGCCACCACCACCGGCTCCTTCAACATCTTGCTTTTGTTTTGCCGTCATATCGCACACTCTCATTCTGAGCCACGTACTCTTCGAACGCGTCAAACGTCATGCCCGTGGCTTTCTTGGTGGTCCCATGCCGTTCACAAGCCTTCCAGTCGTCAAACCTCCGCCCTACTTGTCGTCAGTCCTTGCCGTGTTCCGCCCGTCAAGAATCGCTCTGCGCTAGCCGCATAAGGCACAAGCATTCATGTCGTCAAAGCCGCGACTTGGCTGGTTGGAACAGGTGTGAATCCGTTATACGTGTGGGACAAGATTGGGTGCGAGTCTGAGAGATCTATGGTTGGGCGATCTTGAACGTGAGCATCCCCAAGAATTGATGTTTGCTAGCATATACCTCACCAATCTTCGCTCCATGTAGAATGTAAATCACCATGCTCGGCTTATGCATTGCACGCAGAAGGAACGACCACCCTCCTGAAGCAAACGTCTCTTTTCGCCTGGCAAACATCACATAGGGCAGGCTTGAACTGAGCGTACTGGTTCAAGTATGTACCTCCAACCTCAACGTGCTTTACCGTCACTACGAGGTCTACGACACCGTTTAAAGCGCAAGCGTGTATGCTGCTGTAGATTCCCTGGTTGCGCGGTAAGTAACCTCGGTATGCTCTAAATGGCGCAACCATACAGAACGACAACATAGCTAGGTCATCCCCATGGAACCCTATCTTGGTCGGGGCGCTCTATGTATACGGACTCGTGAGGGTTGTATACAAGTCGGCGTTGGGGCGGTCTTTATGGTATCCGGGGGTCGCAGGCTTACGATACGGCTGTTCAGCGGTCCACCTGTGCTACTCGGGGCATGAGCGGAGACAGTTGCAATGTTTTGATCACAGTTCTATCTGTATAGAGCTAGTGCAAACCCAGTGCGGCATTCCCAGTGTCACCTGTGCCTACCCCATGATCTCAAGAAGCTGCCTCGGAGACGGCTGCTATGACCCCACTTCACACGCGTTATGGTCGCCTACCCAGCTTCATGCTGTCATCCCTCTTTGGAGGGACGCAGGAATATTGCGTGCCCATTCAACAGGTAGTCTTCTTTCCTTGACTCACTTGCACGATGTATTTATAAAGATGCCCCTGGACCAGGCCGACGCCTCACGGACAGTGGCCCACCATGATCTCCATCTCCCTACAATCGTGGCACTGGGCTCTGCTTGGAGCGATAATTGCCCTAGTTCTCTATGTGCGTTTAGGCCGGAAGCACCCTCGTTCACCTCCAGGACCTCGGCCTCTCCCACTGATCGGCAATGTCCTTGATTTTCCTCGCAAAGACCTCTGCTCAGGCTTCCAGCAATTAGCGCAAAGATATGGTGCTTATGATCCTATGTTCGTCGTCGTGATCGGCGTTCTAATCAATCCTCAGGAGATATTGTGTATCTCGACGTGCTGGGTCAAGACGTCGTCGTGCTGAATTCACAGAAAGTAGCCCAAGAACTGCTGGATAAACGTTCTGCGAACTACTCCGGACGGCCCCGCCAGTCATATATGGCGAACTTGTAAGTCTTCTACGGATCTACTACTCGCGTGCGCCAAAACCGATGACCGACAGGATTGGTCTCGGCGGCATGTTCGTGCTCTTCGATTACGGCGAACGTTGGCGCCTCCATCGGCGCGTAGTCCAGCGATCATTTGGCGAGAGAACAGTCCAAACCTACCAGCGTGTTCAACTCGCGTCCGCACGGCGACTCCTGTCTGATATGCTTCATTCTGGGGAGAAGGTACAAGCCAGCATACACTTGTCAGTTTAACCTGCTTTATTTCCATCCAATTCCCCTGACTTCCTCACCATGACACATGAAACCCCAGCGCCTTCGCAGTGATGCTAATGCGCATCACGTATGGAGTCAAACCAGCACAAGCCGATGATAAATATTTTCGTGCGATGCAAAACATAGTACACATAGCAGCGGCCATTTCAACCCCAGGAAAGTTTCCTGTAGAAGCGCTACCCGTTCTACGGTATATCCCTTCGTGGTTTCCTGGAGGGAGATACAAGAAATACGCTGCAGAATGCAGAAGGTTCGTTGAGGACAGCCTCAGCGAGCTGCATAAAACAGTTTCAGACGGCTCAGTGAGTACACCTCTATATCGCAGCGCGCACAGGATTTGTCCGGCTGAAGCCAGCACCTCCCGCAGGATGCTCAGATTAGGGAAGATTCCTTTGCATCTTATCTTCTCGAGAACAATCGCATCGACGACCTCGCGAAAGCGGGAGAGCCTGACGAAGAGAAGTTCATCAAGGATGTGTCGATGATGGTCTACTTGGGTACGGACCGTCGTTGGCGAGGTTCATTGGTCTCCGCCGACTAATATCACTCTGACAATATGTAGGAGCCTCAGATACGGTAAGTATGCTAAATCCAATGCGCCCGTGAAGCTGGCGTCCTCAACCTACCATCAGACGTATATGACATTGCAAGCATTCCTCCTCGCTATGGTGATGTATCCCGAAGCTCAGCGGAAAGCACAAGAAGAGCTCGATCGGGTCATTGGAGTCGATCGTCTACCCACTTTCGACGACCGAGAGTCTCTTCCCTACCTCAGTGCGCTACTGAAAGAGGTGCTCAGGTGGCACCCCGTTGGTGCAGTCGCAATACCGCGCCGTACACTAGACGATGACGAGTATCATGGATACCATATCCGGGCTGGGACCACGATCATTACCAACCTCTGGTAGGATCTGATCTGTTCGATTACTATGATAGTGCGCTGATACTTCGTTCCGGCTGTGCAGGGCCATCCTCCACAATCCTGAGGTATTTCCTAATCCCGATGCGTTCATTCCGGAGCGCTTCATTGGCCCAAACGGTCTCCTCGACCTCAGCAACGGGGACCCAGCGGACATTGCTTTCGGGTTCGGTCGCAGGTCAGTTTCCTTCACGATCTTGCGTATATTACGTTCCTGATAATATGTACCTCGTAGAGTCTGCCCTGGACGTCATCTCGCCGAAGCGACACTGTTCATCTTTGCGGCGTCCATACTCCATGCCTTCAGTATCAGCCCCCCGCTCGACGAACACGGTGTGCCTCAGAGACTTCAGCATAATCCGGTATCCGTGTCTGTTATCTTGTGAGTTTTCTCTCTCTCGTGTGACCCAAGCTTACAGGTTTTGCCTCCCGTTTCACCTTAAGATCTACCGAGACTCATGATTACATCGTGAAGCCACGTTCTGCGCAGGTGGAGCAGGTTATCAAGGAGTTGTCTTAGCCTATATTGTAAGCGTTTCGTGACCGACATCGAGTAGTCAGCACCGGAAGGACCCTGATATGATTCGCATGATACTCCACTGGCAGCGCAATGAATGGAGATCATAGTATGCAGCACTGGCAGCCATACTTCACTCTTCTATACCGACGGGGTCTGATTGTTGGGAGCTAGTCAGATGATGTACGATAAGTTGTGCCTTGACTTCGAAACCTCGGGAAGTCGGGGTCAATGCTCAGAGTGTTATGCTAGCCGGCGCAGGCGGGGTAATCAACTCTACCAGAAAGATCATCAACGTATATGTGTATGTCACTAGAATTCATAGTATAGTAAGTAAACAAGGACAGCATTAACGCGGCGGCTGGTGAGTACGCCACTGCCAATGCCAGCCACGCACACGTCTAAGATTATACGATACCCAATCCAAAGCTTCCTCCCTCCTGGCACAATGCTATCTTAATCTTGATGGTCGAGCACCTCCTTCGCCCGCCGAACGTACAAGTCAAACCTCTTCTCAAAATCTTCGCAGATGCGGCGCGCGACACCTTCGGAGCCGGGAACGGAATCCGCGGCGAGGCCGATAGCGAGCCCGCCCGCGTAGGACATGATGCCCACGCCGATCGTACCCGCGCCCGCTTGCGGCGGGATGGCGACCCAGGACGCGACTTCGACGCCGCTCATCGTAATGGGTTTCTTGGGTCCCGGGATGCTGTGGGGATGTTCGTCGTCAGTATCGTCAAAACGCACGTTGCGTTCGTTGAAGGAACGCACTTTGTCAGGATCGCAGTGACTAGAGCGGGGTGTTGTAGTGAGCCACCGGCCCGAAGACGGACGAGATGAGATGCACTTACAGGACTGAAGTGCAGCATCAACAAATGGCTTCAAGAAGAGATGCCTGAATATCGGCGCGAGCGGGTTCCAGTCTTGCGATGGCGTGAACCATGTGGGAGGGAATAGCGCAGGCATCTGGCCCGAGAGCTGCATGACGTGGAAGCAGAACTTCGGCCAATTGCTGTGCTTGAAGAGAGACAGCTCGTATCGGCACTTGTGGATATGCTCGTGGATCTCGCGAATTGAGACGTCGGGTCCAATGTTGCGGGACGGATTGAGGTACACGTTCGCGGCGGTCGAGAGGTTGCGCATCGACCAATCTCCGGGCTTGCGGACGCTGATGGGACTGCAGTGCTGTGAGCTCGATGTATGGACGTCACGAGAGGCGAGAACGCACATGAATAATCCCATCGGCGTAGGCAAGACTTTGTTTGCGGCGCGCTTGAATTTGCCAACGATGGTCTCGGGCTCCGGTTTCGTGGCCGTCACGCCGGCCAAGACATCCGCCATGACGGCGCAAATGACATCGTTCAACGTGACGTGGCCGACTTTGCTGCGTACATTCCGTCGCTGGTCTTTGGGAACGCCGGCGACAGCATAGCCTGGGCGAGGGCCTGAGAAGGCCATCTGGCAGAGTTTGACGTCTTGCAGGCTGACTACTCGAGAACTCGAGAACTCCCTGCGGGGCGTACGCAATCCAGGCTGTTCTGCAGTGACCATGTCGACGCGCCAGAAAGTGAAGAGGAAGAAGGCGACCATACGAAGGGCTTGGTATGTGCTCCATACGTGCGATCTCAACGCTTGTAGTAGTGACATCGCCCAGAAGAGAAGAGCGAGGAACAGGTGAACGAGTGGTGCTATTGGATGGGTGGTAGAGTAAGGATCGAGTGGCTTGAGTGATTTGTTGTATTCTGAAGGGAGAAGAAGTCCGCGTTTTGCTTTCCCGAGTTTGTCGACCGCGTCGTCCATCATTTTGGTCAAGTCCTCGAAGTAGGAAGTGAGGTACAACTGGCTGATGACGAAGCCTGCAAGTGATAGATCGTGGATGTCAGCGATTTTGCAGGGACGCGAGCACGAGGAACAATTACCTTGCCCATCTGAGAGCGTATGGTGCCTACGTGCGTCCGTACACAAGAATGTATGAGTAATCATATACTTTCCGTACCGTTGGAAACGACTAACCCCCGAGCAATAACAGCGCATACCGCTCCGTTGTCGTCGTGATAGTTGTCAACAAGGACCATATCCCACAAGGGCCGAGAGATATCCCATTCTTCCGCAGCAATTTCTCCGACCTAGAGGACAAGCAGTGTGAGTGCGGGCTACAAACAAGGGTACGTGCGACTGACAAGGGCGTCGAGCTCAGTCTTTCCTGCAGGTTCCGGCAGGGCGCGGCGTTGGATGTGGTTCAAGACGTGGAAGTCTGGGTCGTCGACGAATGATGGCCCTCGGACGAGACGGCCGACCGAGTCCAGCTTCTGCCGAAATCTGGGAAATTTCGCCGCCTGACGCGTTAATTGCTGCGGAAATCGTTCAGCTCGCCGCATGTCTCAAAGAACTAACGCCTTGCGACGTAGAGTTCTTACCTCCGCGAGATCGTCTACTGTAACGGTTCCACGCAAGAAGAAGACCGAGATGCACGCCTGTCCGTACAAAACTGGTCAGGTGACCGTTTCCTCTGATCCGTCCTGCCCCACTCACCGGATTGAACTCGGGAGTAATGTCTTGCAACAACAGCCAGAAGTTGTCGACGCCGCCAATCATTCGTCGACGCTCTTCAACTTCATGTTGAACCAGATCGACGACGTGGCCCACGGCCGTCTTCTGTGCCTGCTTCAGCTTCTCCTCTACAGCTTCGGGCGCAGGCGGCCGGATATCGTCATCGCCGTAGTAGTATGACACTGGCGTGTCGGGCGTCGGAACGTGGCCGTTCATCTCCCTCTTGTGTACCGGAATCATCGACTCCAAGGTGTTCCAAACGATACAGAAGGCAAAGCAAGTCAAACGAGGAAGCGACGGAAAAGTGCAGAGGCAAGAACGGATCCGGCAGCATGAGGCATGCGCGCGCGAGTGACGAAATGCACAGCATTTCCAACTTTCTTTTGATCTCCAGGCTGCCTTCGGAATCCGGAAGCTGCTCCTCCGGGCACGTGATACTCCTCATCAGCCGATCTAGGCGACTTCAAAGTTTCGCTTAGCATGAAATCGACTTCGACCAGGACAGACCAGGACTCGGACCTTCCTCTGCTGCACCCAAGCCATGAGGGATGAAAAAACATGACGAGAGTGGGATTCGAACCCACGCCCTTTCGGACCAGATCCTTAGTCTGGCGCCTTAGACCGCTCGGCCATCTCGCCGTATTCCCTCGTGTGTTGCAAGCCATCACAGCGTAGCTGAAGTGACCCATGGCCTTAAACGTTCGGGCTTACTCGGAGTAAGCTTGAGTAAGTTGAATCGCTGCGACGCTCTCCCGAGTCGCCTAGACTTAGACCAGCACAAATCAGCAAACCAGGACGACAATTACTCGGGGCTTCATTGTTCCACTACTCCATAACTTCGTCATCGTTATATTCTGCAAGTATTCGACGTTGCCGTCGGTGCGGCCATACTGCCAATAATCGCATCTCCTGGGAAGAATTCAAGTTCAAAATGACGGCTTGCACCACTCTTGCACCCCGGATGCCTTAGTGACGCTAGCAGAAGAGACACGCTACATGACCGCCGGATCAGAAGAAGAGACGGACATTGAGACTCTTACAAGGAGTCGCGCCCGCGGCTACTGCATTCGCCGCGGCAATATCGACCAGCCTATGGTATGCATCACCAGAGCTATGGTAGTCTCCCCTAGGCAGACCAATACCGCGCACTACTGAGGGAGGGGATGACGTGCGCTATATGGTCTGCTTCAATACGCGCCTCTCACACCGTAGGTCGACGTTCGTGCTCGGCAATCGTCGGGGTTGAACTAGCCGAGTGTTGGCCGAGGAGCCGGGTGGCTGCAACTCCAGCTGGGATAAACGCCGACCCACGACCAACCCGCGACCTTGAAGTTCGAGTCGCGCGAAAGACCGCAATAGAGGTCGCCAGGAGGCTTCGTGGGCGACGTGTCCTCACGCGCAGCAATGGGAAGCATAAAATTATGCATAAGGATACAATAACCAAGCTGAATAGTAGGGTACAGGCTGTCTCGGATCTCTCGCCGAGCAAGCTTCCGGACAGACCCGTTAAAGACCCGTCTTCAGCCCCCGTAGTGTACAGGTAAACGCCAATGGTGTGATGTCAACGAGGATGGGTCAGTGAGATGCGAGGGTACGCGGTGTGAGTCCGCTGAGGATACGCGAAGAGGAGTCGGAGAGGGGCAGATAGTGACAAGGAGTGTGTGTGTGCGTGAAGGACGGAGGCCGAAGGCTGAGGGATACGCGCACGGGCGTAGACTCTAATAGAGTACAATGTCGGGAGGCCGAAGCCAAATGCAATGCCTAAAGACGAAGACGAAGTCGAGAGCGCGCGAGGAACGAGAAACAAGAGATAAGGAAGCAGCAAAGCTGACATTCGTGGTTGCGGGCTACTAGCCTAAAGACGCAGAGACGGGCGAGAGTCGGAGAGCGCAAAAACAGAATCAAATTATCGACACATATAAAAACTGTGAGGAGGTACGAGATCATAGGAGACGAGGAAGGAGGGAGGATCGATGCGATGAGAAGAAGGTGGCTGTACTATCGAACTTTCGGGTACGCGGGTGCGGCTCGCGGCGCCACTACGGTACGAGTATGTATAGTAAACCTAAGGTAAGAGGCGTTGTGAATAGAGCAGAACGCATAGAAAAAGAGATATAGACGTAGCCAGAAGGGGCGTGAGCGGAAGCCGCAGAGACTCGGTACGGCGTACTCCGGGTGCGCTATTACTAGGGGATGCGTCGGGCGGTATTGAGTGCGGTACGACTATGAGCACCCTCGCGCGGCGTTGGGAGTCGGTTGCAGCTCGGCCGGGACAGGTTTTGAGTGCTCGCGATCGTCCTCGGGGGGCCATCGAGGCCAAGGTTGGTCGTGGGTCGGACAGTCGCGGTTGGTTCGCCGGTCGAGACTCGAAATCGCAGTCGCGGGCGCGTCGCCGACGGTAATGGTGACGTCGCGATCATGAGTGCGGCGCGGTGTAGTGACTGTGTAGAGAACAAGCTGACATACACAGTTGGAAATACATCAACGATGCAGCCCAGTGTTCTAGTCCGTCTTAGTGGCCCTTCGCGGCCGGTCTCGTGTTCGAGCCTCTTCATCTTTGCATGTCTCGAATGTGACTATAGATAGTACACTTCTGACAGTGATGCTTTAATTCAGCTCGCCGCTTGCATGAGAAAATACACGAGCACTTACCCGTCAGTGACTGCGAAGAGCTACATCATGATGATAGGAGGACTTGTCTTCCGCTGGTTGATCGGGGTTGTGTAGGTCTCGGCCATCGGCATCCTTCAATGCAGCTTGGGATGGAAATGTTGTGTCCTGCACGGCGTTCCGTGGACAGCCAATGAGGCTCTATTGACCGTCTGTCGAAGAGGCGCGTCACAGCTGCCAGTGGACGTTTGCGCAGGCGGGCAAGCCCGACCTCCTCCCGCGCTGTGTAACTCGCCTTTACCCCACTCACTCCGAGTCCGATATCTTTATGTTGTCCGATATCTTTATGTTTTGCGCCCCTATTCCCCACGATGTACTGCGTGGAGCTGTTGACGTTGATCGCCTGCGGGAATACCTAGTACGCACTCCGAGTCAGCCTCTTGGTAAGGCACGAGGTGGAGTTTGCGAGTAATATGAGATCCTTACCATTCGCTATCTTGTGTCAAACGGAGATGCTACTACTTGTGTGCATTTCACCATTGTTATCCTTCTATCTGGTCGAGGTCTCGTTCTTCTCATGAGGGTGACAGAGTCAAGGCGCGGCTTGTCCGCTGGGCGTTTAGCGAGACGCGTCGCGCGTCGAGATCTTGACGCGTCGTCGGAGATCAAAATTCCTGCTGACAAACTCCGAATGGCGACCTACGGTATTACCCCCTCGAATTGATGCAGACTAGAGCTATGGCGTCATGGGCTGAAGCCAACATACACTTCTCTGATCAAATATAAAGCTCGAGGTCCTTGGCATTCATCTTCGTGGTCAGCAGGCCTCCGCCGCGCCAACCGCGCAGGATGCAAGTGTTGGCCGTGCATTCGGCAGTAACACGGTTGGACAGTATGCCGCCTATAGTGCACCATGTAAGCACCGGTGCGCCGTTTTCGCATCGTTGCTCACATCCCTGCCTCCTCAGCGCGACGACCGTATATATAACTGCTACGCTGCGCATGAATGCCGTATCCGGTACGTGCTGATCGTCGGTCTACGCTGGGAGTGAGTACGTACATCTACTTGAGATGATTCATTCTCAGCCGTCCGTCCGTCTGGTACATATCCGCACATTGCGGCTTACCAAGTTGTGGGGGACTTACACTGCGCCGCGGTGTCCACGGTCAGCCTATGATAGCCAGATCCTCGGAGCCGATGCGGCCTGTCATAGGGCCGCATCGGGCGCTGGCAGCGGTTCCACTGTTCAGGACGAGTCGATCCGGTACCAGATCTCTTCCCGCCCGCGTGGGTGTGGATGCTACCGCGACGGTGTGATCCGGAATGCATACCGCGTCGGTAGGCAGAGCTGCTCAGGTTCTTCCAGGGGTTCTTCGACTTCCTCGAATCGCATCGCTGCGCAGTGCCGAGTCCGCATTCATCAAGGACATCGATGGTCGCACCCGTGACGCAGTCTTGATGGCATGCTGCGAGCAGGCTGCCCCTTCTGGATCGTCCAACACGCCTACCTCCTAAGAAGCGCTACGCCGCGTGAGCGTCGCTATGCGCGGTGCATCGGACCGGAAGGCGCAATATTAATTGTCAGCCAAAATTTATGCCAAGTGATGCATGCGGATTCGTCGGACCCGTCTCGCGTGGCGCAGACAAGCTGGGCAAGATCCGTCGACAGTGGATGGCATCGAGTCGCCCAGGACGATGCATTGCATGAACGGGCACAGGGCGGGCGCAGCAGCATCGTCAGGTCAATCATGGGCGGCGTATACATAGACATTGCGGACGAATTCAGAGGCCGTGGGCCCGTCTGGACGGGGCTTGGGCCCTCCCCGAGCGGTCTCGGCATTCCTTGAATGGCAACGCGCATCAGGAATTCCCTTGATCAAAACCGACAGAACATAGGGAACGACGCTTTCGCCGCCGCTCGCCATGCGGCTATGCTTGAACTTACTGAGATTCAACAGCAAGCCCTTTTGACGGAACAACAGCGTCGATTCGTCCTCTGACAACGTTGGAGCACTCTAAGCACACAAGATGTTTGAAGTCTGGGCTTCGGCCTTCCCAGTCGTCCTGTATTCTTCAATACCCAGCTATGCACATACAGGCAGCAAATCGACGTGAAGTTTTGAAATCAAAAGAACGAACGAGCTAACCCGGATGCGCGGCAATGGGGGGAGGATGGGGGACGATCGGATGAAAGAGTGCAAGAAGAGTAGCTATGTATTCCGACAAGAACAACAACAAGCAATGGCAACGGAGAACGCCGCTTAGTCGCGGTAGAAGCGGACCATGCGGTTCGCCGCGGCAGCAGCGGCCTTGCCCTTGCCCTTGTGGCCCTTGCGGGTGGTAGCCGCCGTGGTGGTGGCAGCAGCCGCCGCAGAGTCGGTAGCGGTCGCGGTCGCGTCAGCGGTGAGCGCCTGGGTGGCGGTCGCGACTAGAGAGTAATACGCATCAGCGCCTCGATCCCGGTCAAGAGTCGGATGACGAATACTTACGCTGGCCGAGGAGCGAGTCGACGCTGGCGGTGTTGAAGAAGCCGACACCAGCGTTACCGGCGTTGATAGAGGTCGTGCCGGCGGCCTGGTCCTCGTTGGACTTGGCGTTGGCGGCGTCGGTGATGTTGGAGCTCTGGCCGAACTGGCCCGCGTCGACCTGCGAGTCCGAGAGGAGCTTGGTCGCCTGCGCGATCGCGAGCTGGACGGCCTTCTTGAGGTCGACGGCCTGCTGTTGGGTGAGGAGAGCGCCCTTGGCGGGGGCAGTCGAGTTACCGCCGGTGGCCGACGCGTCGTCGAAGCCCGCGAGGCGGTCGATGGGGATGTCGATGGCGGTGCCGGTCACGGTCGAGAGCTCGTCGAGGAGCTGGGCGGTGAGGATCTGGCGTTTCTCGAGGATCTCACGCTCGAGGACCTCGCGCTTCTCCATGAGAGGGGTGAGCTCGCGCTCGACGTGGTCGACAAGACGCTTCTCGACCATGGCGTCAACAGCCTCGCGGCGCTCAGCCATGGACCGGTAGAAGTGGCGGCCGAGGAGCTGACGGCCGTTCATCGCGGCCTTGGCCTGACCAGCCTTCGCTGCAGCAGCCTTAGCCGCGGCAGCCTTCGCAGCGGCGGCCTTGCCCGCCTTGTTCGTCTTGGTGGTCTTGCCCGTAGCGGTGCCGGTGCTGTTGGAAGCGGTGGAAGTGGCGGCCTCTGTGGGACGAACTCGTCAACAGAGAAAGAGCGCCGTACATGACAATACCACGTACGAGACACGGCAACACAACCGCCGAAAGGACCAGCACCGTTCGCGAGGGACGAGCTGACACCACCGTTGTTGAGACGGATCAAGCAGGTCGAGCCATCAGTGCCACCCGTGCAGGTAGCGCTGTTGGGGAGCTGAACGGTGATGAACGAGTCGGCGGGGCCGTTGCTAGAATCGCATAGTTAGTCCCTGACCCCCCGGGAAAGCGACGTCAAACAATTACTCACTGGAGAACACCGTTCACACCGGGGGGCTGCACGAGAACGTCAATCACAGACCACGACTTGCCGGTCGCGTCGGTGTTGATCTCAGCAGTGAAGGGTCCTCCACCGTCGGCGTTGACCTGGTGGACACCCATGGTGAGGGTACCGTTGGCGGGAACGGTCGGGACACCGCCGAATGCCTTCGCGACAGTGGCCATCGAGGTGGCGATGTCGACGGAGCCGGCGAGGAGAGTGGCACCGCAGGGGTCTGTAATACTGTCAGGCACAGAATGTATTGAGATGGCGAAATTACTCACCGGTGGTAGTGTCCTTCAGGACAGGAGTGTCGAGCTGGAAGGGCTGCTCGGTGGTGCCATTGCGAGGAACCTCGCCGTTGAACGTGACACCGAGGCCGACGGCGCTAACCCCGTTAGCACCCTGGACGGAGTTGATGAAGGCGTGGCCGTAAGCGGATGAAACCGCGAGGGAGGAAATGAGCGCGAGCTGCTTGAACATGACGGATAGATAGCTATAAGATCGAAAACGAAGGGCTGCGGCGGCAGAGGGAAAGTCGAGAGAAGATCTGCGCTAGTTGACGGCCCGGCCGGGGGAGAGTAGAAGAATACACCGAAAAGGACGAGAAATCCGAGGGCGGGGAAGGGCCAGCTACCAGAACCTGTGGTAGGAACTTGGGGGATGAGTCGACGCCCATCCGAGGCTTTTATGCAGCAAGGCCAAGCCTCGAGCCAAGATTGCCGGCTGCCGGCCCTCGCTGGGAGGACCAGGCCCAGTACGCGTTTGATCGTTCTGGAAAGCTGATCTGTGGTTGTATCTCAGCAACATCTCGGGTAAAACATATCTGCAGTCGAGTGACTAAACGCCTTTGAAACTGGGCGCGCGCTGTGATCAGAGATCAAGGAGGCCGCTCGCACAGGCAAAGTGCTGTCCCGCACCGACCTGTCGACAAGAAGACGGTCACAGAGCCATGCCATGTGAGCTCGCCCGATGGAGAGGAGACGGAAAAGAGACAGACGGAAGACAACAAGAGTTCACGGACGTCGGCACGACGACGCCACTACCGCGCAGGTGCCGGGCCGGCACGCAGTAGCGGGCAGCCTTGCCGTGCGGCCTTCAACGCAACGGTGCCCTCGTTCTGCCCCTTGCCGACGCGCGGATCCGGCTGCCCGCTCGCCATGATCCATCTGTTCAGACGAATTCCTCCATCGCGCCTGCTCCGGGCCCCCTGCGTGAACGGGATCACGCGGGCGCGGCGCGGCGGCGGCCATGGTTGATGCGCGGACTCGTTGCTGTCGCCGCCGCAGAGCGAGATAGACACTGGACGATGGCACTGCTCGGGCGGAAGTAACGGGCTGGAGCTGCTGGAGGCCGGGCACGATGCGCGTGCGGCCCAACACGCGCGGGACACGGTGTTCCGAACCGAGGCGTCGCAAGACGACGCGGCGTGCCTCTCGAAGAATCCCCAAGTAGTTACGTACCTCTCGAAGGATCCCGAAAGGGAGTGACAGCCGTCGACTCTAATCTCTGAGTCTCTGCATCAGAGTCTCCCCGTATGCTGAGCCCGGATCCATGGTAACGCCTCCTCCGCCCGGACCCCGGCGGGCGGGTTGACCTGCAAAGGACCAGGACGATGGTTGCTACCATCTCCTCGGGCTCGAACACTCCGCGCGATCCCAACACAACGGGCGACGCCTCTTCTGTACGCCACATTTCGGAGGTGCCATAGCCATCGCGATTGATGAGGTCTTCGGGAGACTACGGTCATCCACCGAGCAAGGGAGGTGCCTGAAAAAACCGCAGGGCACATTGAGCACATCGGCTGAAAGCTCACCACATCGCAATTCAGTACAAGCAGCTATAAAAACCTCAAGTATTATTAGTGACTGAGGTAGCGAGGGAGGCAAAACATTCTGGTCATGTAAGAAGTTGAAGAAGGAACTGCGCGTGCTGGCTGGATGTTTAAGGGCAGAAAAAGAAGACTCCAGGCGCTACCAGGGCTCGAACCTGGGTTTTGGGAATTTATAGTCAGAATCCCAAGTGATAACCACTACACTATAGCGCCATAAAGAGGTATATTTTCTTGCATATACAGGTGTTCTACTGTTCTGCCTCCTCACCGACCAGACATGTTGGGCGTCGCGAACCGTACCATCACGAAACCCGTTGAAGTCTGAGAGTCGACGTCCGAAGCCTCTTTACGCAGCGCCCCCGTTAGTCGCTTCCACAACCCCACGAGTGCGCGACGAAATCGCTGGCTAAGCTTGCGCCGGCTACGCTGAGACCCGTGGTATGAAGGCGGCCATCTGCTATGTGCGTGTGCTCGAGATCAGGAAATTATGTACACGCCCGACTGGATGGATTCAACAACGCACCTCGTCGAGGAGTGACTGAGCAACGATCCTCCGTGCGCGCTCGAGGCAGTACGCCTGCGGGTGCGAATGCCGAAGTCGTCGTAGGAGCCCATCGAGCCGTTGCGCGACCCCGCAGGACTATGGCGCGAAGAAGCCGAGAGGGCAGTGCGCGTGGAGTGTGGGCGGGAGAGCGCGCCTGTGTGCGCCCAAGCCATTTCGTGATACGCGCGGGGGTCGAGCGTAGCTGGCATAGGAGGGAAGGGGTGCATTGCGCGCGGGGTACTGCTTGATTGAGGGGGAGGGCGCGGTGTCGCGGTGTTCGTCCGATGTCGCTTTACGATGAGCAGCGATGAGATCTTGAGAGCCACAGCGGGTATAGAAGCGCAGCACTCGAACTGGACGAATCGCGTGTCGAGCGATTTTATAGACGACAGGGAGGGCCGGTGGAGACAAAGCTAGCAGCGTCCATCGGCGCTAAGTGTGGCCCGTCAGTGAACTGCCTCGGACCTTTGAGTCGCGAGCATGGGCGACGGTCATTCAAGAGAACGCCGAGGCATTATATGGAAAAGACCGGAGCTTATACGCAGACAGGCACAGGATGGGAACGGATATCAACTTGAGAGCGTCAAGATCATACTGACGACGAGTGGAAGAAAGACAAAGCAATGTGAAACGGGGATGGGATAGTAGACACATACGTACCAGAAGCACTATCCTTTGTCGATCTGAGGCGAGATAAAGATAAGAGAGACTGCCAGTATCCGATGAAATTAGAATACGGGGATGTAAACTGGGGGCGACAGGTGAGGTATTCACAGAGTACACCGGTTTTGTTCCGTTGGCTACCGGAAGCCGAGGCGACGATGTCAACCTAGCCCAGTCATAGACGCGAGCTGAGAAGGCACAAACGAGTACACCCTTGGTACTCGATGGCCCATTTCGGTGCTGTCGGTGCGCTACTGAAACGTATCTTAGGCGGTAGTGGAGTGCTGAAGGACAATGGGAGTGGCAAGACGCCGTCACCGGTCGCCCACCAAGGCCCGGTCAGGGAAAGTCTGGATCAAGAAATTTGAGGTCGAGCGTGTCGCAATACAAGACGTGAGCATGACTCATGTCAGGGGACATCGGTGGGCGGGTAGAAAGGTGGGACTGAAACAAGGGCGAGCGGCGAGTGAGTAGAGTCGGAGTTGCCACCAGTGGCGAGACGAGAGTAGACCTGCCTGATTGGGGAGGAGCAGCGATGCTGATAAGCACGTGGACGAGATACTGACGATCATCGCCAAATTTTTGAAAAAGTGCGGCGAGCGCTCGCTCTCAAAACCCATCTCTGCCGAGTTCCCCTTCCTCCTCCCTCCCTTCCTCGCCCTCCCTGGTCTTCGCAGCCATGGATGTACGTCCTACTGCGAATGTAGTACCAGGATACGCGTTTTGATCGCGCGATTACAGCCCGCCTTCGTGCAGAGCCTGCACGCGCTCCTCGTCCAGTCTACCTCCAATGATACCGTTCAACTCAAGGCGGTAAGCAATCGGCTTTCTCGATCGGTCTATTCTACGACTCTGACGCACGAAATGTACTACAGGCGACGTCTCAGCTGAACCGCGAGTTCTACAAGAACCCGCAGTGCATCCCTGCGCTCGCAAGCATTATCGCCAGTGCTCCCGAGGAACCGGTAAGCATTCACCCGAGTCTATCCTTTGTCTCTTCATCCTTGTCTCTATAATGCATTCGCGAGACGCTTTCACAACAATCTCGTCCCATTTTTGTCACTCCGTTATCACGTTGCCGTGACTTGTCGCGCATACACCGTCCAGAAGAAATGAGTATCGTCCCTGGAAGGGTCTGTCCATCTTCGAGATCGTCATGAGTGGGTTCATAAGCCCTCATCGGACTTTGATCCACCATGATGGCAGTGATATGGGAGTAACATCCCGTTCTGTCCGGTGGACGACGTTCCGACCCTCCAGTCAGTGCGAATATCCCGCGGACTGCGCTCACTGCCATGGCGGCTGTCGTTCCGCGTCACCTTCTCTGTCCATCTCTTCAACATCCGTGACTAACGTTCTCTACGAAGGTACGACAACTTGCTGCAGTCGAACTCCGGAAGCGCGTTGCATCAAACAGTGGGGATCTATGGCTTCAGGTCGATGCAGCACAGCGAGAGCAGATCAAGGGCAAGCTCCCCGAGCTCGTGCTCGCCGAGTCGAAGTGAGTAGTCGTGAGCTACAGCAGTGGGCGCCATTCGAACTTTTGCATTCCCAGTAAACTTGTCCGCCATTCTACCGCGCGCGTCATTGCTGCCCTTGCGTCCGTAGAGATGCCCCTCGGCCACTGGCCCACTCTCCTCCCTTTCCTCCAACAAACCTGCGTGTCACAGCAGGCTGTTCACCGCGAAGTCGGCATCTTCATCCTCTACACTGTCTTGGAGAACATCGTCGAGGGTTTCGAGTCGCAACTTCAAAATTTCTTCAAGCTCTTCGAGAGTTTGCTCAACGACCCGGAGAGCGCCGAGGTGCGAATAACGACCGTCCGGGCTCTTGGCGTCATTGCCCAGTATGTTGACGCGGACGATAAAGCCGACATCGTGAGTACACATGCACGTTTACCATTCCATTTGAACTCAGCGAGCCCTTTCACAAGAAATCATTCCAAAATCTCCTGCCCGCCATGATTAACGTCATTGGCCAGTCTGTGGAGGCCGGCAACGAGGCCGGCGCGCGCCAGTTGTTCGACGTCCTCGAGACCCTCCTTATTCTCGTAAGCGTGCTCTATCTCTCGATCGACTCGAGCACCGCACTCATACTTCATGTAGGAAATCCCCTTGCTCGGTCAACACATCCCCCAACTCGCTGAGTTCCTTCTTCGCTGTGGTGCCAACACCAACTACGACTCCGAGCTTCGTGTTCTCTCCCTGAACGCTCTCAACTGGACGGTCCAATAGTAAGTGAGATTCTCTCATTCGCACAACACGAGCTCATGGTTCCGCGCAATTAGTAAAAAGTCCAAGGTTCAGTCTCATGGCCTTGCCCCCGCCATTCTTCAAGGGCTCATGCCCGTGACCACTGAGGAGGAGCCTGAAGACATCGACGACGATGCTCCTTCTCGGTCGGCCCTCCGCATCGTCGACACTCTCGCCACGAGTCTTCCCCCGAACCAGGTCTTCCCCGCGCTTCGTGACCTCATCCAGCAGTACTTCTCTTCGCCAAACGCTGCTCAGCGTCGTGGAGCGATGCTCGCCCTGGGCGTTTCCGTGGAGGGCTGCAGCGAGTTCATGACGCCCCTTATGTCCCAGGTGTGGCCGATCATCGAGGCCGGCCTCCAGGATGGCGACGCGACGGTCCGTAAGGCCAGCTGTGTCGCCGTCAGCTGCCTCTGCGAGTGGCTTGAGGAGGAGTGTGCGGCGAAGCACGCCGTCCTCGTTCCGACGATGATGCAGCTCGTCAACGACCCTGTCACTCAGCGCAACGCGTGTACCGCGCTCGACGCCCTTCTCGAGATCATGCACGACGTCATCGACCAGTACCTCAACCTCATCATGGAGCGCCTCGTCGGTCTCCTCGACTCGGCTCCTATCTCTGTCAAGTCGGTCGTCATCGGTGCCATCGGCAGCGCAGCGCACGCGTCCAAAGAGAAGTTCATGCCCTACTTCCAGCCCACGATGGACCGCTTCAAGCACTTCCTCGTTCTCACCGGCGAGGGCGAGGAGCAGGAGCTCCGCGGTATCACCATGGACGCCGTCGGCACCTTCGCCGAGGCGGTCGGAAAGGATGTGTTCCGTCCGTACTTTGCGGACATGATGCAGCAGGCGTTCCAGGGCATCGAGCTCGGCAGCGCACGCCTCAAGGAGTGCAGCTTCCTCTTCTTCGGCGTCATGTCGCGCGTCTTCGGCGACGAGTTCGCGCCTTATCTGCCCAACGTCGTCCCCGCGCTCATCGCGAGCCTCCAGCAGGTCGAGATCGGGGAAGACGAGAAGGCGACTGGTAAGTCCGTTTTCCTACGCATTCCTCGAGCCCCCGCTCATCCCGTTGTATAGTCACGAACCCTGACGTCGCCGCGAGCTTTGCGTCCGGCCTCACGCCGTCGAGCGCGATCTCGGTTACCGACGATAACATCAACGTAGAGGACGACGACGGCGTCGACATTGACAAGCTCCTCGACGTCAACAGCACGATCTGCATCGAGAAGGAGATCGCCGCAGATACCATCGGCACGATCTTTGCTTCTACGCGCGTTCACTTCATGCCCTACATCGAGACGTGCACGCTCGAGCTCGTCGCTCAGCTCCCTCACTACTACGACGGTATTCGCAAGAGCTCGACGGACTCGCTGCTTGAGATCGTGCGGACGTTCTACGAGCTCAGTAACCCGCCTGAGTGGACGCCTGGTTTGGCAGTGAGTATTTGAATCGCACTTCGTCGATAACACGGTGCTCAACTTATGACCTCTTCGTAGAACGTTCCACCCCTCGACCCTCGGGTCAAGGAGCTCACGACCCACATCGTCCCTGCGCTGGTGGAGATGTACGAATCTGAGGACAACAAGTAAGTTCCTTTTCGTTCTCCCCTTTACGCCAGGATTGTCTGGTGTAATGCGACACGATGAAACATTAACTCAGCTCACTTCGATGCTCCATACGAGCGCGTGAGACGTTAAAATGATTTCTGTTCCCTGATCTTCCTGTCTTTCGTTTGGCACTGAGATTCGAAACGCAATGCTGACGAGCCGCTGGTCTACAGGAAGGTGGTATCCAGCCTTTGCGTCGGTCTTGCGGAGACCACGAGCAAGCTCGGCCCGGTTTTCTTGGAGGGTCGCGTGGAGCAGTTCGCGAACATCGCCGTCCAGGTCCTTGAACAGAAGGCTCTCTGCCAACAAGACCCCGACCAGGACGAGTCCGAGGATGCGCCCGAGGACTCCGCTGAGTATGACTCTATCCTCATCTCGTCGGCGGGCGACCTCGTCGCGAGCTTGGCTACCGCGCTTGGCCCCGACTTCGCAAGCGGTTACGAGAAGTTCGCGCCTCTTATCATGAAGTACTATGTGAGTGTCTAGGCGTGCGCGCTACGGCGCAATGTGCTCACTATGTTCCTTCAACAGAAAAAGAACCGGTCTCTCAGCGACCGTTCGTCCGCTATCGGTTGCCTGTCGGAGATCATCGGTGGCATGAAGAACGCGATCACCCCCTGGACACAGCCCCTCATGGACCTCTTCTACCGCGCGCTCAGCGATGAGGAGCCTGAGGTCCAGTGCAACGCTGCGTTCGCGTCTGGGTTGCTCATCGAGCACTCCGAGCACGACCTGTCGCCGCAGTTCTTGCAAATCCTCAACGCACTGAGGCCGATGTTCGAGGTACCCGAGGATGCGCCCTCTGCGCGGTTCAACGCGCGCGACAACGCCGTCGGGGCCGTCGCGCGAATGATTGTCAAGAACACGGCAGCGCTCCCGCTCGACCAGGTCCTGCCCGTCTTCCTCGGCGCTCTCCCGCTCCGCCACGACTTCCTCGAGAACCGTCCCGTCTTCCGTGCGATCTTCCACCTCTTCCAGACGCAGCCGGCGATTCTCCACCCACACCTCGACAAGCTCCTGCACGTCTTCGCATACGTGCTCGATCCGACGGCGGGTCAGGACCAGGTCGGGGATGAGGTCCGCGCGGAGCTTATCTCCCTCATCCAGCTCCTCAACCGCGACGTCCCCGACAAGGTCCAGGCGGCGGGTCTCGGTGCGTTCACCAGCGCCTGAGTGCAATAATGGTTTCTGTTTCGGGTTTTGGCTGAGGGAGGGGAAGAAGAATAGTAATACAATACGAGAAGAAGGAATCCGCTGTTGTTTGTGTTTCTACCCGTGTCTACATACGATCACATGTTTGTTGTGCAACGCTATCTCTCCCACCTAGCTACCTACGACCACGCGGCGCGCGCGTTGGCGACGAGAGCCTCGACGAGAGGTTCTCGACGTCGCGCGCGCGGCGTCAGTACTGTATACGCCCCCTTTACGATTAACGAAGTCTCACTAGCGTCGATACATCTAGAATATGCCGGTTGTCTCTCAGTCCGTTCATCCCCTCCTTCCTTCCGTTTCTCCCAGTTTTCTGTCACGTCCAGGTTCTCCGATCCAGTCCTCAGTCTGCGGTCTGCGGTCAACGGTCCGTCGAATACCCGTCGCATGTGTGTTCTATCCGATACCTCATGGCAGGATGTTCAACTGGAAGAATCTATATGACCAGAGTTACTCTACGAACGATCTCTACCACAGAACGTTCGTATCTCTTGTGGACCGGGCCGAGCGGCGGGGTCGAATGTGTCGAGAGAGCGCTTCCTTGTTGCGGCTCCGAGGTGGCGCTAGAACGGCTGCGAAGGTAGTCCGCCGAGTTCGACGCAATTGTAATCACGGACACGTATCCTCTTGTACGTTGGGACCAATCCCAGTCCTCAGCGTTGAGTACGGGGCGTCGCACACGCCCCGGAGGGCCTTGGGGCCCGAGAGGAACGGTGCTATGACTCTGCAAACCGGGGACAGTTTGGAAATTCGGGGATATTGTTCACTACCGGGATCGCCCGATGCGCCGGCATATCCTATACATTGAACACGTCTAATAAGCTACGCTAAGAGACGTGGGCTGAGAGAGATGTTTGGTTGTATGCCTGCGGCGGCTGAATGGACGTGAGGTTCCTAACCATAAGGAATGAGCAAATGGTCTGGCAAATTTCAAGATCACTTACCAGTGACACGCCACTGCAACCATGGTGCGGCGGAAGGGACTCCGTTCCTTTGGCCAACGGGCCCAATCCGCAAAGACCCGGTCGAGTCAATCTTGGGCGTTTGCGTTGGCAGGTCACGTAGCTCTATAACGGACGGGACCACCTTCAGTCAGCATGAACACGGCGAGGGGCGTGAGGGCGGCTCCGTAGAGAAGGCGGGTGGTAAAACCGTTAAAAGGGGAAGACACCATGCCAGGACATGCAATTGAACGTCTCCTCTCGGTAGCAACTCTTCTGGAGCTTCTTCTCCACGAACTCCCTCTGAACAATCTCAGGAATGGTCCTCAAGCTGTACGGCGCCGAATATGCGATGGGCACGAAATGCGTCCGGGTCGTGCTCGAAGAGCTCGACGTCCCGTACGAGTTCGTGCACGTTGACCTCGCCACCGGCGCGCACAAGGCGGAAGACTTCCTCGCGAAGCAGCCGTTCGGACAGGTCCCGTACGTCGAAGACGACGAGCTTGGGCTCACGCTTTTTGAATCGCGCGCGATCTGTCGCTATGTCGCGCTGAAGTATGGAGGCGTGCAGCGGGGGATTGTCCCTGCGCCAGGAGACCTTGCTGAGACGGCGGCATTCGAGCAAGCAGCAAGCATCGAGACGAGCAACTTTGACCCATATGCAAGTGGCCTAGCGTACGAGAACATCGTGAAGAAGAGGTCAGTGTCGTTTCATTACGTTTCATTGCCAGTGACGGGGCGGACTCACTGCTACAATTGTGGATCCCTGTATGTCGTTTTATAATCACAGGATTACGGGTATCGGTCCAGAGCCGCTCTTCGTGAAATTCTACGAGACGAGACTCCAGGAGAAGCTCAAGGGGTACGAGGCCCTGCTGTCCAAGTCTAAGTACATCGCGGGAGAGGTGAGTCGAGGAGTCGCACATGCGGCAACTGTTACAGGGACGCTCACTAGAATCCTCATTCAACAGCATCTCACCCTCATTGATCTCTTCCACCTGCCCTATGGCGCTATGTTGAAGATACAAAGCTATAATTTCCTAGAGTCTGAACAATTTCCCAATGTTGCAAGGTAGGACAGCATGAGTGAGATGGAATGTATCAGTAAACTCACTCATCGCTGCAATTAACTTTCCAGATGGTGGAAGGACATTTCGTCGCGTCCTGCTTGGATTAAGGTCGATGTCCCCCTACCCCAGTAGTAGCAAGGGAAACGCATAGTTTCCGATAGGGAAGGTCGCTCTCTTGAGATAACTGTGAATAAACGATGTCATTCGTGCTTGGTGCTATGGTGGTATACTTCTGAGTATGCACAGACTCTGCGGAAATTGTGGATGTGATCACCGATGAAGAGACGACTCCGATGAGCGCGGAGCCGGGAGCTCTACCTCTCGCGGCAATTGCCGAAACAATTGACGCCTGGAAAGCGGCTGGCATCCAAGTTGCATCTAAGTATCGACCGGTCATCCATGACGTGTCTAGGCTGGCCATGGCAACTGCTCACGCTTGTGGCCCACTAAGCTGACTTAGAGGCGCAAGGCGTGTCTCTACGCCCACCTATGTGGTCAATATTGCACTGTTTTTGTCGTCTGTGAGCTAACAAGTTTTTCTCTTCAAGCTCTTTAATAAGGGAGTCGCTCTGACTATGATTGTAGATCGCAGGACGGGTGGACATCGCGGTATTCGTACACGCTCGAAGTACTGATACAGATTCATCTCAAACTATGTCCCGCTATCGTGCCCTGCTCGCGATGAACTCCGACCTCTATTCTGCTACTTTTTCGAGCGGGCCCCTGCCCAGAGCGTTTTTGTCGATGATGCGCGCACGGGGATAAAGTGTAGACGCAGCATCCTGCCTCAAGTCCGACCAGTGAACTCGACCGGAGCCTCTCCATCTCGCTGCATATATAGGGTTTGGGGCTCGTACGCCGTTCCCACCTTCTCTTCGCTATCCTCACCATCCACCATGGTCATGGCCGTCCCACTGTTATGGCAATATGTGTTTCTCGGGACAATCCTCGCGCTCTGGGTGTATGCTAGATCGTGCCAAAGAAGCTGTCATCTACCTCCGGGTCCCCCGCGGCTCCCTTTCATCGGGAATCTACTTCAATTTCCCAGCCAGAACATGGTCTTCTGGTTCCAGAAATTGTTTCAAACATACGGTACGTAAGAGTATTCTATCCGACATCGTTTGCTCAATTGTTATTTCAAGGCGATATTGTCTACCTGGAAGTGCTGGGCCAGCCTATGCTCCTGCTAGGTTCCCACACGGTCGCTCGCGAATTATTGGACAAGCGTTCTGCGGTCTACTCCGATCGGCTTCCGTCTGTCATGGTGCAATTGTACGTTCGGACCGGTGGCGAGCGCCATCTGCCAACTCTAACTCTGTCTAATAGGACCGGCCTCGATCATATGTTCGTGCTCCAGAATTATAGCAGCCGTTGGCGTCTCCACCGGCGATTCACCCATCAGTCCTTTAACCCGGACTTTACGAAGAACTACCAGAGCATCCAGCTCGCGTCTGCGCAGTGGCTTCTGTGCGCCATACTTCAGAACCGACGGAACGTGGCTGCGCACCTGAGATTGTCGGTCACTGTTCATTTACGTCTTTCCTTTTCGTCTCATGACAATTCGTTCTCATAGCGCTCTTGCCATGACGCTGCTGCGTGTTACGTACGGCATCGACTTGACGGAGGCCGACGACAAGTACTTCCGCATGGTGGAAACGGTTGCACACGCCATGGACAACATCGCCACTCCTGGGCGATACCCTGTCGAGGCGTTTCCGGTTTTGCGTTACATTCCCTCGTGGCTCCCCGGCGGAGGATTCAGGAATTATGCCGCTGACACTAAAGCGTCCATTGCCCACAGCGTGGACGAGCTGTACGGGGCGGCCGTAGACGGTCTGGTAAGCGAGCTTCTATCTCTGTCCGATACGGAGAACTCCTCGCTGATGCGCCTGCACTTATAGGACACGGGGGTCGGGAAAGACTCTTTCGTATCTCGTCTTCTGGACAATGTCAGCACTACCGACCTTGCAGGAGGGGATGAGCCTGACTTGGAGGGCTTCATCAAGCATGTGTCGATCACCGTCTACACAGGTAGGAATATCCAATGTTATCGGTGAACATTCAGTCTTCTGACTATGATCATGTTCTACTTACACACAGGTGGTTCCGATACCGTGAGTCCACCCGCATTTCCCGATTCGATCCAGGATTCTTACTACTTCTGGTAGACGTACATGACATTGCAAGCGTTGCTGCTCGCCATGGCTATGTATCCCGACGTACAGCAGAAAGCACAGGAAGAGCTCGAACGCATCGTCGGGACCGATCGCCTACCCACGTTCGAGGACATAGAATCGCTCCCATTCTTGAACGCGCTCCTCAAAGAGGTCCTGAGATGGCACCCCGTCATCCCGGCTGGGATCCCGCACCGTTCGCTCGCTGAGGATGAATACAATGGCCTCTACGTTCCCGCTGGGACTATAGTGATGCCTAGCGTGTGGTACGTCTAGCTTGGCTGAGCCACTTCCCTCCGGGTTTACTGATAGTTACGTGCTTGCAGGGCCATTTCTCGGGACCCTGAACAGTATCCAGACCCGGAGGCCTTCGTTCCGGAACGATTTCTCAACGCAGACGGCGTCCTCGACGTTAGCCATGGCGATCCGGCCGAGTTCGTCTTCGGGTATGGTCGGAGGTAAGTTCCTATTTGTACGTGGATTGGGTCGTCGCTCATCATCCTCTCGCAGAGTCTGCCCCGGGCGTCACTTCGCCGAAGCCACCCTGTTCATTTTCGCGGCTTCGATCCTTCATGCGTTCAGCATCAAACCTCCACTTGACGAGCACGGCCTGCCAAAGAAACTGGAGCATAGGTTTCATCAAGCGTCTGTCGGGGCGTGAGTGTCTCGGTACATACGTAGACTTGATGCTCACGCCTCTCCTTTGTTCGTTTCCAGACGCCCCGAGATGTTCGACTACGTGATCAGTCCGCGCTCTTCGCGTGTCGAGCAGCTCATTCTGGAATCAAGCCGCGATATGGGCCAATCTTAATTCCCCAGTTGAGGGAGTAGTGTCTTAAGTGCCCTTTCAAGAGAGTAACTCGGTGGAGATGTTATTCCGGAGAAACGGCTGGACGTTGGACTGTGCGCGGAGCGGAACACACGATAACTGCCAAGAGCGAAGCGTGAATTGGAGGTTTTATATGCTATCCTTTCATTCTGCAAACAAAATATTCCCTTCAAATACATGCGCGACCACAAGCTGCCGTCGGAATGACGTGCTCATGAGTTCACCCAACTTCTAAACGGGTATACATGCAAATTGTGAGAGACACCAAGTTTGACTGGGCCGAAACTGGGCCTGTCATTTAAGTTCCATCTTCCACTATGGAGCGCCCGGTTCGAACCCAGCCGGTGACTAAATGTGAAGGTGCGCGGCGCGGTGCTTATCCTGGCTGCGTATAGAAACTAGCAAACGGGATAGATTGTGACATTAGATCAAAGACGATTTTTCTACGCTGTGTGCACCCAAATGTATTGCGTTTGAAGAGATGTACGCCCTCCAAGACGCCTTACGACAGCCACGTTGTGTAGTTCTCCGTCTTACGATGAATGACGTCCGATATGACCTGCGCGACAACTCGCTCAGCCTGCACGGACGGGTGGAGCTCGTCAAACCTGCGTCCCATCATCAGCGACTCTACAAGCATTCGATAACGCGTGAACACGAACCACAAAAAGCTGTCCTGGTCCGTGCCAATGGCGTCCGTGCAGACGCCGGGGTCGCTCGTGCTCTCGTTGAGCTGGAACACGCACGAATGAACTGCGCCTGTGACGTTCAGTGGGGCAGTCCCATTCAGGAAGCGCGCCGGCTCGTTGAACATGTCCGAGAACAACGCATGGGAGTCGAAGAGTCCTGGTCATCCTAGCATCAGCGTGCGCTGCGCGAGAACGAGAGTCAAATCGAAGGGCTCACCGACGTGGGCGCCGGGCAAGGTAGGGGTCAGTGCTTCCAGCATGAGCTTTGCGATCGCGTTGCCGGACGTGGTGAGTTCGCGCATGAAGATGCTCCATTCGGTCGTGTTGCGCTGTGCGGTCCAGTACCGGCTCGGATACGAATCCGCAGAATAGAGGATCGTCGTCTCCAGCGGGATCATCTGTCGAGAATCAAGTCATTCCGTCAGCCGCGCTTTGACGTATTATCGAAATAAGGAGAATATGGAACGAGGAGAGGGGCGGGAATTTGAGGTAGGAACCAACTCACATTCTGAAAAATGAAGTTCCGCGCGCCGGACTTGTACAGCGTGCTGACCCAATTCACCGCACACGACACCGTATCGACCAGAGTGACGCCGGGGGTCTGTTGGCCGGTGAGGAGCGTGCCCACGCCAACATCGTTTGTTCCAATCCACAACGTGTACATCGTCTCCGCGGGCGCGAGGTGGCCGAGCGAGCCGTTTGCTTTGGCAGCGAAGTACGCTGGGAGCTCATCTCCGAAAACCGACGGGAAGGTGCGTGGTGTGAGAGCGTTGGAGCACGTCGCACCGGACTTCGCGAACGGGAAGAGCGAGAAGCTTCCGTCCTGAGCAGCGAAGACGGGCCACATGATCCCGCCATCGGCATGCCCGTCCTGCGCGTGAAAAGAGGCAGGTGTTGGGAGCTGAAAAAGGGAGAAGGGTACGAAAAATGCTCACGACGTCGGTATACGAATCCCCAAACGTGACCAGATTCTTGATTTGTCCGGGAAGAGGACCCTTGGCAAGGACGGCTCCTGCAAGGAGTAGCGATATGGCCGAGGGGAAGATCATGGCAGCGGCGACGGTTGAGAGACCGAGAGCAGACTCATTCTTGACGCGTTATATGCCAACATTCCGCCCTATAAATTGTGTCCTTTAGGTACGCGGAGTATCATCTGACCGTCCGTAGGGAGCCCGGAGAAGAGGGAAATGCTGCCGCGGCCCGCGTTTTGAATGGTCTGTGCACCTTCTACGTCCTGATAGTCGAGTGAGAGGAAAGACAGGTGACTATGGCATTCTGATGCGAACGCGTGCAAGAAAAAGCTAGAGGTCTGAGAGGGCTGCGAACGAGGAGTCGAAGGACACTGGTCAACGACACGGACTCGGACGGTCAACGGTGGAGGCTTGTCGGCGCGAGACGCCGAGAGCCTGACGAAGAGCCATGACGCGTCATGTCACATAAGTAACGCAACGAACGTCACAAGGCAGCGCACGGCGTTAGACGGCGCTGCGTCTTTGCCCTTACTGAGCTTGAACTTCCTGCTTGAACGCACAGGCCCGCAGTTTTCCCTAGGCAGACCAATTCCGCCCACTTATAAGGGAGAGGATGAAGGCCCCGGCTGCTCCACCGTACCCGACGGCCAACGTTGGCCACTGAAAATTCCCCTCGGCCTCTTTGTTCCAGTCTGTTATCCGCCGGCGGACCGTCGACAACTTCTCAGTGGACGTCGTGAATCTCATGTCAGTCACCTCTGCAGATAGTGAAAAAGCTGAGATGTTGAGGGCTTCGGCCATGGCTCGTCATTGCGCTATCGACTTCCAGGTCAATCCCATCTGCCACTCAACTGCCACTTATCGAAGACCCCGGGCCGTGCTTCTCACATGGCAACTCAGCGACCGTGGAGCTTTGAAGCCCCACGGTCCACCGCACCCACCCCCAAGTTCCTGAATACGACGCACTGGAATGAGCGATAGTAGTCTGGACTGCGAGTCGGAAATTGGCTCGCGAAAATGAAAGATGGTGAGTCGTAGTATTGATCCGCTTCAAACACACCGCGAGTCAATTCTCATGATCAACTCCGCTTAACGTTCCAGGCGTAAACGGGCAACTTTCAATACCCCGTAGTGGAAACTACTGGCTCGACCGAGGGTGGACGTTGTCACGTTCTTTTGATCTACCCCAGACGTCATTAGGACCCGGGAAAAGCCACGTTTTCCGATCTTACCGGGCCTGTCGATCCTTTTACGCTAGCTGTTCACTCGACTATCAAATCCTGTCGAACCGGCTCGGCCATGGATTGTAGCGGACAGCAGTCGATTTGTAAGCCTCTCTTCTCTCATTGTCGTTGAATTACTTGTACATGTACACTCTTCTTTCAGACCTGAGCTCTGAGTTTCGCGACTAAGTGTAGTGGTATGGTGAGCGGTGGTGCTAATCGCAGACGCTGCCGGCAGTCTTCTATACCTCTAAGTCCTCGAGCCTTCTCAAGCGATACATCAAGCGAAGACATTCAGGCGTCTCTCAAAATGTCCCGGAGAGAAGCATCCTCGGGGTTCGTTATCTCGGGTCCTCGACGCGACGTCATTGCTATTGTCACAGTGCTTCTTGGTTGCCGTATTCTCCGGACGAATGGGCGCCGACGGTATTCAACAATGTTGTTCGGTCTGGGTCGTCTGATTTCTTACGTGCCGTCGGGTCCTTCCTTCGCGCTCCGAATTGGGCGAGGGATGACGATGCGACGTCTTAGGTGCGTGCAGAAATAGTACATGTGTAGTCGATTTAGAAATGAAATTGCCTGACCTTGTAATATCTCCAGTTATATCTGGGTTCTTTCAACCGCATCATAGGCGGTGAGTGTCCAGACCTCCCTCAGTTGAGCGGTGCTGGAGCGGCCTTCTTCCGATTCATTGTGCTGTTACCATTCGTTAGCTAATGCATGATCCTTGACGTAATAGTTCCTCTCGCGATCTTGCGATGTCGCGGCATATCGGCGGTATTTGTTACAAGTCCTTGTCACAATTCTGATGGACTGGTCGTGGGGTAAGTACATCGTTCCCAAGTCCTGCGCGCCACGTATGTCGTTAATCCCCTCACATATTCTCATGAGATAGGCTCAGAACCTGTTTTCATTACGCTACGCACTGCGCATGCCGCGATCACGTACACCGCCTCGCAATTGCAGAGGAATCATGGGCTGTTCCTTCCGCGATTTGCGCACCAAACGTAAGCGAGTGGTATGTTCCAACAAGGCTCGCACGACTTCGACTGACGTTATTCAATTGGAGTAGGTACTTAGATGTTGGCACCTTGCCGTTTGAGCTCGCCCTCACGTCCGCCGCCCGCCATGACCTTTGTTCCCTCCTCTCTATGGTTCTGGGTGCTGATTGGGGCGAGCGTTGCTCTGATCGTCCACGTTCGACTTCGCCGGAGCCGCTTCCGTATGCCGCCAGGCCCCTCGCCGCTCCCCCTCATAGGCAATGCCCTCGACTTCCCTCGAACGAATATGCCATTCGGGTTTCAGCGGCTTTTGCAGGAATATGGTGCGCAGGAAGAGCACACTCCTTCGTCCTATCTTGCTATTGTACTGACGATGGTCCTAGGAGACATTGTTTATATGACCGCTTTAGGTCAACCCATGCTCTTGCTGGGTTCACACATGGCCGCTCGGGAGCTTTTGGAGAAACGTTCTGCAAATTATTCTGACAGGCCCCAGTCCGTCATGGCCAAACTGTACGTTCTCTTCAGACTGATCGTCTCCTCTGTGGTGCGAATCGTAACGTTCCGTCATAGGACCGGCCTTGATGGCGTATTCGCCCTGCAAAACTATGGCAGCCGCTGGAGGCTTCATCGGCGTGTCGCGCATCGATCCTTCCATGTGGAAGCCGTTCAAAATTATCAGTTTATCCAGCTCGCTTTTGCGCGACGGCTTCTATCCACAGTACTTCGCGCAGGAGGTTCTCTGCAGGCTCATTTCCAAGTGTAAGATCTGTTTTTGTTGTGGATAGCATCTCGTAATGGTCTAACTCTTCCCTAAGGGCTTTCGCTATGATGCTTCTACGTGTTACGTACGGCGTTGATCCGTCAGAGACCGATCATAAGTACTATGACATGGTGGAGAGAGTAGCAGAGGTTGCGGATGACATCGCAGCTCCTGGGCGGTATCCTGTCGAAGCGCTACCTGTCCTACGCTCCCTTCCCTCGTGGGTTCCGGGGGGAGGTTTCAAGAAGTATGCAGCGGAAGCGAAGGTATCTATCGCTGCAGCCTTGGATGAGCTCTACAAAACAGCAGTGGATGGCCTGGTGAGTAGACTGAGTCGAGAAATAGCTAGTGTGGAGGTCTTTTCGCTGATGAGCACATCCGCAGAACGCTGGGATTGGAATGGACTCTTTCGTATCTCGCCTTCTCGAGCAAGTCAGTGATGACGACCTCGCAGCGGCTGGTGAGCCGGATCGGGAGAAGTTCATCAAGGACGTGTCAATCACGGTATACGTAGGTGAGAACAGGTTATCTTCCCAAGCTGTGACCAATGGTGGTATTGATATGGTGTCTACGCTCAGCTGGCTCGGATACTGTGAGTATACTCATTCGTTAAACCCCGGCCGTCACGGTAAACTATGATGTTCACCAATTCCATAGACGTACATGACTCTGCAAGCTTTCCTCCTCGCCATGGCAATGCACCCTGATATTCAGCGGAAGGCACAAGCCGAACTCGACCGCGTTGTCGGGAGAGACCGCATGCCCACTTTCCAGGACCGAGATTCACTCCCATACCTCAATGCGCTGCTCAAGGAGGTCCTGAGGTGGCATCCGGTCGCTCCGATTGCAGTTCCGCACCGTTCAATAGCTGATGATGAATACAATGGTTATCACATTCCCGCTGGAACAATAGTGATCGCTAGTGTCTGGTAAGACAGCTCTTAGTATAGTTGTCGGACGTGCAGGCTCACGACATCTTGACGCGTGCAGGGCGATTTCCCGCAACCCTGAACTGTTCCCTGATCCGGAGTCTTTCGTACCAGACCGCTTCCTCGATGAAAGTGGTAACTTTGACCTCAGCCGTGGTGATCCGACGGACTTTGCGTTCGGGTTTGGTCGACGGTGAGTTTTCGTTGTTGCGCCCATCCTCTTGGCGATCTTCTAATTACTCATATCCCTGTTGTAGAGTCTGCCCTGGACGCCACTTCGCTGAAGGGACGCTCTTTGCCTTCGCGGCTTCCATCCTCCATGCATTTAGTGTCTGTCCTCCTCTCGACGAGCGCGGCCTGCCAAAGAAACTCGAGCATCGGATGCAGTCAAAGGCGGTTCTTTTGTAAGCCCCTCGCTCCCGATGCGCATGTCCTCGAGCTTACTTGTCTGCTCTCCTTCTTGTAGCCCGCCCGAACTCCATGACTACGTCATGAAGCCTCGTTCAGCGAGGGCTGAGCAACTCGTTCTTGAATCAAGCCACGAAGAGACCCATTCTTGAAGGGTATTGATGATACGTTGGCCTGTCATAGGTTGTATTACGTCGAGATAGCCCTCAATTATATGATAGCCCCAACAATTCTACCAACCCCCAGCTTCACGAAGATCGTGCCGTCCCTCGTGGGCCGGAGTGGCGGCTGGGTCGTCCGTACTCAGGGCTGCCCGGACGTAGTACTCTATGGCGTACTTGGATTAGCACCCGTATGATACCGAACCTCAGGCTTCTAAGTAAAAAACTCCCTCAGTTGCGGAGCGAGGAGCAGTCGGCTGAGCAGAACGGTGGAGTCGACAGCCGAGAGGTTGCTTGATAGATGGAACGCTTGATCCTGGAGCGTACGTCTGCGCAACGGTTTGTTATTTTAAAAAGCTGACTGCAACCGGTACAGACACCGCGAAAGATGTAAATAACAGTGGGGTGTTCTGTAGTATGTTTTGGATGTGACGTCTAGCGAGCATCATCACTACAGCGTATTGTTATCACTGACAGCGATATTTGCGAAAGCTGGCCAGAATTCTTGAAGTGTGCATCCGAAATTCCTCTGGATATATATAAGAGACGGATCTCCCCAACTGCATCACTGTGGTGGTAACAAGAGACTACTCAGTTCAATCCCAGAAATCCAGCAAGCAACTCCCGCCACAATGCTCCCCATCTGCCTCGCCATACTCGCCACAGTCAACGCCATCATGGCACACGTTCCGGTACGTTGCACACCAGCCACTATCCCGCAACAAACAATCTCATGCACGTTTCTTAGCTCCCTTCGGATAGCGTCCGTCTCGTGAACGAGTCACAGATACTGACCTGGCTCGCCACGACACCAGCGCACGTCACGTTCCTCATGGCCCCTCGCGGGCCCACGCCCGATGTCGGGGGAAATGTGACCGTCGTGTTCTGCTCCTCGCGCACTTCGAACGACTGTGGTGGCTTCTGCACCGTGTACGTCGGAGGCGCGACGTGCCTGAGCGCGCCTGACACGGCCTGTCTCATGGTCTCAAACAACGTCGCGTTCTGCACGGGCACTGCGTGTGGTGGCACGTGTAGCCAGTTCACAAGCTGCCCCTCCGCCGACAAGCTGGGAGACGGGTTTTGTGCGGCACCCGGGACGGAGTCGATTATCGTGCCCTTCATCTAAACGTAGCAGGGACCAACTGTAAGTAAGGCTGGAACTAGTGAAACAGATATAGAGGGCTTACGGACGTGTATAGCCTCGACGCAGATCGTCGTGGTGCATGTTTGAGCGAAGGATGAAAGCGGATACCTTTTTTGATCAGCAGAGAATACTCTTACCCGACAGAAGGATGCAAATCGAGTGTTAGGCGAATGTTTAGAGTTGTCGTGAGCTGAGATCTGAGTACATACAACGCGGTATGAGGTGGAACGTAGAAAACGTGTAGTACATATCGCACGCAGCTCGGTCGCCGGTGGTCGGCGCCTAATAAGGCTGCCCATGTCGACCCACGCGTCATCGCGGACATACCCAAGACGTTTTTCCCCTTGCCTTTCAACGCCGATCGCCTCTGTTATTTCGTGGTCTTCGTTGCCCATTATGCGCATGTGCAGCACCCATCATCCTTATGGCTACCCCGGATACTCCAGTCGGCCATGTGCCTGAAGACCGGGCCCGTAAGGTCGCGAATGTATCAAATGACGCAGCGCGATATGTATGTATCGACGTTGTACGCTCGCAACTTGATATGCCCGGTGCGGCACGCTCGGTGGACTCTCTCAGCAATCAGCTCCAGGCGTAACAACGTACGCGCCTTGGATCTGGACGAACGACGCGGGACCGTCCAATACGTATCCTCTGTGATAAGGCATGGCCAACAATTTTGTGGACGAGATGAACTCGGCGGTTGGACGAATGGAAATGGTGTGAGCGCAGAGCTGTTCGTATTCCAGAGGGTGAGTTCATCTTCTCGTGTTTTTCCGCCTTCCCGGCTCCTCAATCAAAGTGTTGGTGGAGTGTGCAGATGATTGCGCCTGGGACGACGACGAATCTACTCGTTGGTTCTAGATCCGAGACGTTACGGGATTTCAGAGCTCAATGCAGCTGAGGTGCACCCCGTCATACGTGGACAAAGTGCGTCGGGATTCAGAAGCCTGAATCGCAGAATGGAGGACGGCGACCCTTGGTACAGCGTCATCGCCATTTATATTGTCTCAGCACTCCGCGGTTGATAAGTATCGGAACCAAACCAATGCGGGAAGATCACGCCGGCGGATGATTACCTACCGTTTGATCTCAGGCTGGCCGTCTTCGTGCCTTATATGCTGCTAACCGGTAAGCCAGCCACGCCCTAGTTCACTCAAGCTTGTCTCATAAGTTTCCCCGCTCTTTGGCTCAATTACAGGTCCTGGCAGGTGTGTTTAGTGAATGTACAACGTGTACATAAACAATCAAAGCCAGTTTACGAAGGAGTTTGTCCTCAGGCACGTTCATGGCCCACTTCGACCCCGACGTGGCGAGGTATGCCCGCAAGCGGTGATCAAACGGCGTCCGCCCAAGTTGCTGTGCTACCACCATTTGTTAGGCTGCTGATAGTGGGGCAGGTGCATCGTTTCCAGGCTCCATACATGTTGATTTCTCGGTACCAGGATCTCATAGCATTGCGTCAGAAACAGTGCTTGTTGAACTAGGCAGCGTATGTTGTGATCAAACACGCCACCCCACAATCGTACAGTCATCACGGGCTGTTTCCGCCGGGATTCTTGAACTAAACGTAAGCGGAGAGAATGCTCGCGCGCGAGACTCGCATGAGCTTGATTGACGATACTCATTTAGTATAATTGGTGCGGATACTTAGGTGTCCGTCTGCCGCTCTGGCTCGCCCTCTCATCCCCCGCCCGCCAACATGACATCCATTCTGTTTTCGCCATGGCTCTGGGTGCTGCTGGCTGCTGGGCTGGCTTTGATCGTACACGTCCAGTCTCGCCGTAATCGTTTCCGCCTACCTCCAGGTCCCTCGCCACTCCCTTTCGTTGGTAACGTCTTCGACATTCCCCGAGAGGATATTCCATTTGGGTTTCAGCGACTACTGCAAAGATATGGTACGCATGAAGTTTCTTCTTTGATCAAAGTCTTATTGATGTTGAATCCAGGAGACGTCGTATATCTGACCGCACTCAGACAGCCTATACTCTTGCTAGGCTCGCACAAGGCCGCTCGCGAGCTTTTGGAGAAGCGTTCCGCAATATACTCCGATCGACCTCGGTCGGTCATGGCCGAACTGTGCGTTTCTTTAGATTCACCATTAAATCTGACCCATGCTGATTATTACCAGGACCGGTATCGATCGCGTGTTTCCCATGCAAAACTATGGCAATCGGTGGAGGCTCCATCGACGTGTTACCCATCAGTCCTTCCACGTGGACGCAGTCCAGAACTACCAGTTCATTCAGCTCGCGTCCGCACAACGGCTTCTATCTACCATACTCCAAGCGAAGGGGAGCATGCAGACTCATTTCAAACTGTGAGATCGTTCACTACGTGATGCCTTCGAGTGTCTTGCGATTTCCTTGACACGGTTCATCTCACTATAGGGCCTTCGCGATGATGCTCCTACGCGTCACATACGGCGTTGATCCATCGGAGACCAACGACAAGTACTTCCGCATGGTAGAAAGCGTAATAAACGTTGGGGACAACATCGCAGTTCCCGGGCGGTATCTTGTTGAGGCGTTCCCGCTTATTCGTTTCATTCCCTCTTGGTTTCCTGGAGGGAGCTTCAAGAGGTACGCTGCACACGCGAAGGCGTCCATCGAAATCGCCTTGGACGAGCTATTCAACACAGCGGTGAATGGTTTGGTGAGCGTAGCTTCATTAATATCGCAATCATCTGTTCATTGAAGGGGATGCATGTCTAGAATGCTGGTGTAGGGACGGACTCTTTTGTCTCACGCCTCCTTGATGGAGTTAATGACAGCGATATCGCGGGAGGAGAGGAATCTAGTCGGGAGAACTTTATCAAGGCCGTCTCGATGACGGTTTTCGTAGGTGCGAACAACAGCGATACTCCAATTATCTCCCCTACAAGTTACTCAAACCATTCCCATCTCCAGCTGGTTCAGACACTGTCAGTACGCTCGTTCGTCTCAATGTAGCCTATATGCTCACGAGCCATGTAGACTTATCTGACTCTGCAAGCATTCCTTCTTGCCATGGTGATGCATCCTGATATGCAACGTAAAGCACAAGAGGAACTCGATCGCGTCGTTGGGGGAGATCGCATGCCCACATTCGAAGACCGCGACTCGCTCCCATACCTCAACGCGCTGCTCAAGGAGGTCCTGAGATGGCATCCAGTTGCTCCACTTGCGGCACCACACCGCTCTACTACGGATGACGAGTACAATGGTTACCATATTGCTGCAGGAACGATAGTGATTCCTAGTATCTGGTATGCCTTGAGCTTGCCTTCTTACCGGCCGTGGGACGTGTAGGCTTACTATCGGTCGACACGCACAGGTCGATGTCTCGCAATCCCGAGCAGTTCCCTGACCCCGAAGCCTTCATGCCAGAACGTTTTCTTGACGGAAAGGGTAACTTGGACTTGAGTCATGGCGACCCGGCAGACTTCGCGTTCGGTTTTGGTCGACGGTGAGTACTTGACGGCCTTTTCCCTCAGAAATCGTGCTGTCTCTCATGGTACCTTTGCAGAGTCTGCCCTGGACGTCACTTCGCTGAAGGGACAATCTTCGCCTTTGCCGCTTCGATCCTGCATACATTCAACATCTGTCCCCCGCTTGATGAGCGCGGCCTCCCCAAGAAGCTCGAACATCGATTGCAGTCTAAAGCGGTTCTCCTGTGAGTTTCTCGCTGTCGACGTGTGCGCTCCCGAGTTCACTTCCCTGCAATACGTCTTCCAGTCCGCCTGAGCTCCATGAATACATCATGAAGCCACGCTCCGCGCGGGCCGAGCAACTGATCTTGGAATCAAACCGCGATGCAATCCGTTCATGAAGGACGTCGCACGTAGGTTGTTCCATGGACAGTTCGCCTTCGGTGGGTGTAACTTTGGGTTGTACGGCGGGCCAACGGAACTCTGTGCGCCGTGATCCCGAGCATCTTGGGCCGGCGGTTCCCACATTGTTCGTCGAATTGCCTGTCCAGGGACAGTTGAAGGATCTTCATTAAGCTCTTTGACCCACACGCAGACACCCATGACTACCCAAATACATGCCTCCTCTCCAGTTGACTATATCCTTCATCTCAGACCGCGTACTTTATATTCGTACCCGTATTCATTTCGTCTTATTACATCCTTAATCGCATTGCTTACAAGTTTCCCGTATATCCACTACCACTCGTCGAAGTTCTGCAACAAAAAGCAGTGCCAATTGCGGCTTGTGCAGTCATCAGAGTTGTGCCAGAGTCTCCTACTCAAAGGGCGATACTTAGAGGCCCGCCAGATCTCGCCCGGTAAGATGGACTGAGGGAACGCTTGACATAGGACGGTTGGGCTTAAGGGAAGACGGGGAGGATGCAACACAAGATGGTAGGAGACAAGGTGCGAGCGACTAGGACTCCGAGTTGTCGGAGCCGCGAAGCTGCCCGCAGTGCCAGATTTCATAAGTGTCACCCCCGTGATGTGAGGTCACGTTACTTGTGACCGACGCGTCGTCCGCTGCCAGAATCTGTGCGGGCCGACGGCAACGACGGCGAGCCTCCTTCTCTCCCGCCTCCACCATACCCATTTGTTCTCAGTCATCATGGCTGGATCTACACACGAACATCTCGCGGCCTATCACACACCACACGTGAATACCCTCTGGAACAGGTGCTCGGCGGGCCGGCGAAGTTGAGCAGGTGAACAGTCACGACGACGGAGAAGAGCGTGTCAGATGATACCGTCGGTACCTCGCGCAACAGTATAGAAACACTGTAGATGTGTTGGGGACTCTTGGTACGTCTCGCAGCTGGTGTTCGAAGTATGCTTTTCACTCAGTGGCTCTCTGTCGCGTTACCAGTATTCGGCGCGTTCGGCTCTGCCCTTGCGGTAGGCCCGCGGCCGGAGCAGATCAAGAACCTGGTCACTTTTGGTGACTCGTACACGGACGTGGTGAGTCCTGGAATGTATCACGGCGCTCTCTTTTCATCTCCACCTCACACACGCTTCTCCTCTCCCTATCGCCGATGTCAATAGACCGCACACGCAGATGGTGGAACGATGTGGCCTGTCTTCGCAGCAGAGCGCGGTAACTTCACCCTTGCGCCCTTCGCGCACCACGGCGCGACGTGCCTTGACGTTATAGCTTCGCAACTCCCGATGTTCGATGCCGCGCGCGCAAACGGCTCCCTGGGCACTCTCGCCCCGGATGAGACCGCATACACTCTTTGGATCGGAACGAACGATGTCGGCCCATCAAACCTACTCGTAGGGAAGACACGCGCAGGGTTGGAAACGCTCGTGGATGCCGTGAATTGCGCGGTCGGATGGGTGCAGATGATGTACGAGCGCGGGGGGAGGATATTCGTATTCCAGAACGTGAGTTCTTGCTTGTGCTATCATCTCTCCCCTCCGCACGCAGCGCAGAACTCAAAGTACCGGCGGATGCGCAGATGATCCCACTCGAGACGACGCCACTGTATGCGGTTAACTCATATCCGAATCGATACTGGACTCTCGAGCTCAATACGACCGAGTGGCACCTCATCATACGCGAACTGACAGTCGCGGGAAACGCGCTCGCGCGCCTCATGCTCGATGCTCTCGTTCCGACGCTTTCGGGCGCACACGTCGGTGAGTCTCCGTCCCCACGTCTGCGCGAGTACCCGCTGAACCGCCACGTTCCAGCGCTCTTCGACTCACACACGCTCTTCGCGGACATGTACAACCACCCGGCACGCTTCCTCAACGGGACAGCGCCGCTGAACGTCACAGGCTCGGTGCACGCGTGCGTCTTCGAAATTGGGGAGAGCATGTTCGACTCGGGAGTGTGCACCAACGCCACAGGGACGGATACAGACAGCTTCCTATGGTGAGCCGCAGACCCAATCACGACATCGTGCGGCGTAAGGCCGCTTCTTGGAGCCCCTGTGCTGATTGTGCGGCGTACAGGTTCGACGAGCTCCACCCGTCGGTGCAGGCCGAACGTGTCGTTGCGCGCACAGTTACGGATGCTATCCTAAGGAGGACGGACGAGTACACGACGTGGCTCTCTTGAATGATCGAAGGCGCTATAGAAGGACCTGTGGTTACTGCGGGGAGTGGGCCCTTTGTCAGGGAGCGCCGCAATGTCACCACCTGTACGTAGGTTTTCTGACAACAGAATCAGAAAACGCCAAGGTGCCAGTTTTGCGGATAGCAGACGCCAGCAGCGCCAGTACCTATCGCCCACCTGCACCGGGACGAAATGTCATACACGGATGGTTGAGTGAAACCCAAGTAAATGTCGCTAAGTTGAGTGCTTGCCTTTCGGGGATACGGTGTTGTCAGTCGTGGGTGTGGTTCATGGTGGACGTTTGTTGTTGATCGTATTTCCGTTTTCGCTGACACGCATATCATGATGGCCGTCTACCGTTGTGAATGGGGCCCCGCGCAGAGGAAATTGCCGGAGCCTCTTTCTCTTTGGCTCGGGCATCTTTTAGGAATCCCCGAGGCACACCACACGAGCAAGGGCGAGAGGCGTCAGCGAGATTATGGCGTCGATCTCTTGGGCTTCGAGATGATGAGGGCGATCGTCGAGATCGTTGGAGATCTCGTCCCTTGAGAAGCTCGGTAAAGTGTGGCCAGAATCGCAGTTGTGCCTGCTTTCTAATCGCCACCTACAATAGTAATGGGTATTGACTTAACCTCAGTAGTAACAGATAGTAACTCCCGCCGTGACTTTCATAACGCCTCGTACACACTGTGCACGAACGCTGAGCGTTGAGCAGACAACCGCGAGGGACGTACTCCCGGCCGACAGGCTCGTGTCCAGGAATGTCCAAGAATGTCATAGGCTAAACTGAATCTGCCGATCGATGCGGAACTTTGCAATGTGAGAGGGCGCTGGTGTCCCGTTCGCCGCACAAACAGCAAGCCCCATGCAATCCGGGAGACGATGCGCGAACACTCTCGTGTCTCGAGGCTGATGGCTGTTACGCAAAGCCGCTGACGCACGGTACAGGAATGTGGCTGGACCTGACAAAGCTTTCCCTGAGGTCATCTCCGCGGGAGTATCCTTCCACATCAAGGATGGACCTTGGTGTCGGCGTCGGGAGAGACTTCGATGGCATCGTGAGCCGTCAGACGTCGTCGTTCGGGTGTCTCCGACATGCGTGTACCATGAACCAGGAAGGTGCCCCGCCGCCATACATATAAGGCTGCTATCGATGAAGGTGTCCCTCCAGATCTCGCTCGCTCCTCGTTCTCAAAAGCTATACATCCCCGCCCACCCACCGACACCTAACCTCCACCGCTAGCTACGATGGTCCTCAAGCTCCACGGCAACCCCCACTCGACCTGCACGAAGCGCGTGCTCACCACCCTCGAGGAGCTCGGCGTGCAGGCCGAGCTCAACGTGCTCGAGTTCGCCAAGGGTGACCACAAGGCGCCCGCCTTCCTCGCGCTCCAGCCCTTCGGGCAGATGCCCGCGCTCGACGACGACGGCTTCATCCTGTTCGAGTCGCGCGCGATCTGCCGCTACCTCGCGCTCAAGTACGGCGGCGCGGGCAAGCTCATCCCGAACCAGGCGGACGCGCAGAAACTGGCGCTCTTCGAGCAGGCCGTGAGCATCGAGCTCTGCAACTTCGATCCGTCTGTGAGCACTCTCGCGTGGGAGAACGTCTTCAAGGGGTGAGTCGCATCAATGTTTGGGCTGGGGCGCGATTGAAGGCGATGCGCCTGGAGGCCTCATTTGACGAGTTATACTAATGGGAGCGATGTAGGTCGTTTGGTCTCGGCAAGGCTGACGCCGCCGTGGTTGAGAAGCTCACGGCCACGCTTGATGCCAAGCTCGCGGGATACGATGTTTTGCTCGGGAAGACGAAGTACCTCGCTGGTAACGTGAGTTTGGCCCTTCGCTCTGTATGCGTTGCATCCGGAGAGCTAATGACTGTCGATGCGTAGGAGTTCACCCTCGCTGACCTGTTCCACCTTCCCTACGGCGCGATGCTCCCGATGCAGGGAATTGACGTTCTCGAGTCTGGCAAGTACCCCAACGTGACCAGGTGCGCTCGTATCCATGGACGCGATCTGACCTGCCATTGCTCACTCGTCGAGTCTTTAGGTGGTGGAAGGATATCACCTCCCGTCCTTCCTGGAAGAAGGTCAACGGTGCCTAGGTCGTTGCATCGATGTCAGTAGGACGATAACAATGTACCATATACCTATTCAGTGTTTGAAATTGACGTCTGGATCTGCGTCCATCTCTTCAAGTTAAATGTGTCGGCGCGCTTCTGGCGCATTTGTTGAGTGGACGGCCCGTAAAGCAGGACCATGCTGGTGCCTGCTCTTCGTCACGTTCCTCGAAATGCTGGTTTCATTTGTGTGGTGCCTGCGGGTTAATCCCTTTGTCAACAACCTCATTAAGATATAACGACAAAATACATGACGTACTGATAGACCGCAGGGAAACGTGTGCGCCACAGATTTGGATGTTCTTCGCGGCAGTAGCATATGTACCCAAGCCGCACCTGGAGAGGACGGGAGCGGCTTTGTAATACCCGACGGGAGTCCACAAACGCCAACCAGCGTACATATCATACAGTGCTCTAGATTCGAGTCCTTCGGGCATCGCCACCTGTCGGAATCTCCGCGAGGATCTATGTATATGCCTTGTATAATCAGGCGAGATCGAATGACGATATCCCCATCAGGCGGACTTGCATGTGGGCGAGAAAGAAACATGACAGTGGGTGTGGGGAGGGCGGGCGGGATGCTTGGTAATGGGACTACTGCGCTCGTCATGATGGCGTGGAATGACGTCGATACCACCATCCAAAGCACCCGGTGCTTGGTATATTTGACTTGCAATGCCATTTTCACTGAGAAGCGGGTTGTTTTCAGTGAGATCTAAGGCGGCTCGTTGAGCTGAAGGCTTGGGAAACGTACCTTGTAGTGAGGTCACAGTCGACCTCACGTGCGAAGAATCAACACAGCGTCTGTGCCGAGATATGAATTTGGAATCATGATATCGTACACATATGCCTTCCTTTCACAAGAAAGGAGCTCTGGATGGTAAGGGAAGTAGACATGCACCGCCCAAGACGAGTCCGGCGTGGTAGCATGCAGTCAAGAGTCAAGACGCGCGCTGCGCGTGGGCGGACGCGTCCGTGCACGGACCATCAAGTCACAGCCTAGGGTGACTTGAGGCACATGACTGGTGACCAGACGCGTTAATAGACTGACCCGAAGCTGAGTCGAAGCCGATACCGTCCACGCCTCTTCTTTTGCTCTTCCTTTGCGCTTTCCTCGGTCTTCGTGCTCCCAGGCTTAACTCCCGCATCTCCCTCCGGAAAGTTCTCACTTCCATGAAAAAGGTCACCGGAGAAATACCGTGCGCACGCGCCCTCCCATTCTGGTATCCTAGCGGACCCGCGGCCCCCGAAGAAAACACGTTCCGCCTGAGACGGTCAAACGTAGGTCATGCGCATCTCTGTGCGATCCTTCCCATTCTCATTGCGTGCTGTAGCTGCGGCCTCTGTGCGGTGTTAGAGGAAAAGATGCGAACCGGCAGCTTTGCGATGAATATCCATGGACCGGTGCTCACCTGGAGAGTGATCAGATGGCGGAACAATTTGTGGGCAGAGGAGAACGTTGCTCGATGGCGTCGTGCGGCAACCTCCATATAAACGAGCTGCGTGCGGGTGTGGGCGCGGTCTCAACGCAGGACCCAAGTCGCGCCTCTTCCTCCCTCGCTCTTGGACTGGCCCCGGCTTCCTCTCTCAGGCTCTTCAAACGAACAACAGACCTTCGCAACAGGAAACACTAGTAAAGACACGACCATGGCCCTCAACGCTGTGATCAACCTTCTTCTGGGCCTCGTCTTCGGCGCCGTACCCACGCTTGCTGCAGGCCCCGCCCCGAACCAGATCAAGAATCTCGTCACATTTGGAGATTCCTATACCGACGTCGTGAGTACCTGCTGCCAGTTGTGACCACATTCCACGCTCAACCATACTCTTCGGCTTGCGTCGCATCTTGTCGCGCATGTTCCCACCCACAGGATGGTCACTCTGATGGAGGGACAGTATGGCCCGTGCTCGCAGCGCAGGACGGGGGCTTCAACCTCTTCCCATTCGCGAAGTCCGGCGCAACGTGCTCAAACAACCTTACGGACCGGCCCTTCCCCTCCGTGTTTGAAAGCCAGCTGCCGACCTACTTCGCCGAAGTCGCGAACGGGACGCTCAGGCTGAATCCTCATGAGACGATATACACCCTCTGGATCGGGACGAACGACGTAGGCGCGAACGCGCTTCTCACGGGAGGTCAGGCCCCAGGCGTCACTATCGTTGATACAGTCGGGTGTGCGGTGAACTGGCTGAGCACGCTGTACAAGAGTGGCGCTCGGAACTTCATCTTCCAAAACGTGAGTGCATACTTTACCACGCTGGACAAGAAGACACTTCGCACGTGGCTGTGATGCTCACCCAGGGGGTCGAACAGATGATCAACCTCGAAAACGTGCCGCTCTACTCGCCCGACTCGTGGCCGAACCGGTTCTGGACTGCGGAGCGGAACACGACCGAGTGGAGCCTCTTCATGCGCGAGCTTACTACCTCGGGGAACGCGATCGCGAAGCTCATGCTCGAGGCACTTGCCCCCACGTTGCACGGCGCGCACGTCGGTAGGCCTCCTGTTCTGCTGCTAATAGTGAACGGGGACTGACACCAGGCGTTGTGCAATTAGGTTTGTTCGACTCGCACTCGCTCTTCACGGAAATGTTCAACCAGCCCGCGAGCTTCCTGAACGGGACCGCGCCGCTGAACGTGACGGGCGCCGCCCACGCGTGCGTGTTCGAGCTGAACGAGAGCACCAGTGACCCGGGTGTGTGTACGGACGCGACGGGGACCGATGCAGACAGCTTCCTCTGGTGCGTTCGTTTCTTGTCTATCTGCTTTGGAAGCGTGTAGGCTGACATGGACTGTGCGACGGCAGGTTCGACGAGCTGCACCCGTCCCTCCAGGCGGACCGTATCCTCGCGAAGCTCATCTCGGACACGATCCATAGGAGGTCGGAACAGTTCGTTACGTGGCTCTCGTGAGGCGGCAGGACACTTGGTGTTGGAAGTATGCTCTGTTGTTGTCCAGGCAGAATTTGTACAAACGTACTAGTATCCTACGCGAGCATTATGACAACAGAAAGCTGCCACGAACTCCAACTTCGCGTATGTTCCCCTGTGACAGTGATTGAAAGCGGACGGCTGGACATGCTCTATCCGTTCACCAAGTCTAGCGGGACGTGCTCGAACAAGCTGACATCCCCCCGATGCGTCCAGCATTGGAATGCCAACATGCCAACTCCCGACGTACTTCGGCGTGGTCTTGAACAGGACCCTTGAGTTAGATCCGCAGAGTAAACATGGCGGTCTCTGCAGTATGTAGTGAGGCTCCGAGTTGACTCTTGCCAGTGGACGACGTATCCCGGTTTAGACGGAGCGCCCGCCGCTTTCGCTGACTCTGGACCGTTTGCTGCTCTACTAGTATCTGCTATTTACTCTGAACCTCCACTGGCCGTCACCCCGTCCAGCACCGCCAACGGTATCACTGTCCTACAATGGACAGGCTATGCTTCGTGTCTCAGCTGCGCTTCCCCCCTACTCACTCGGTCTCGCCCACTTGAAGGTCCCGGCCAGAAATTTCCATCTGACACTCCGGGGTCATACGGCCTACGATATCCCGACCGCGACAAAGTTTAACGACAGTCATCTGTGCGCCTTTCGACAACATCGCGTATGGTGCGACCGACAGCGTCACTGGTGCAGGCGGCTGGAAGAGACTTGAGGAACGGGAGATACATCGACCCGGTTCGGGACGCTGGACGCTGGGAAGCGGCGGGGCACGTTCGGGCGTTCTACATCTGGTCATCGGTGAGCAGGACGCCGTCATGCATATTGATGCATCATCCTCACTAAGTGCAGGGTTTGTGTCAAACGGAGAATACGCTTGTGCAGCGCGTAGTCCCAAGCAGCAGACTTGAGAACATACAAGGCCGCCGTAGAGATCGTTACCATCCGTCCGGAACTCCCTTCGGATAAATCGACACGGAGCCTCGATTCAAACCGTCCTCGAACTATCTGAGTCTTCACGAAGGCTCACTGTGGGACCACTCCTCTGAGGCCGTGCGTGCCCCCACGTTTAAACCGAACAGCCGGTACCTTCCATTCTGCCTTTGGTGGTTCTACAAAGTACTGATAGCGTCTTTAGAATTGTCCTCCGACAACGTCTTCACCGCTTTACCGTTCGGCCGACGTCTGTACATGACTACATGGGCTGCTTAACAGGGACAAGCCCCTGTGCTGCTTTTAGCTTGGGGACGTTCTACGACGTATGCTTGCACGCCGACTGTGTGGCCGAGGGGGTGCCGTGTTCTGACTGGCTGCTAACACCGAGATGGCGGCAAGTCCAGATTTCGTGTGGCGTAGGTGCCGGAGGGGCAACGCTAATTGGTACTTGATGCTCTCGTGGCGATGTCAGGTGGCGCAAGTCCCGAGCCTTCTCACTACCCCGCCTTGGTCCGCACGCCTGTTTACATAGTCAATACGTGAGTACGCCCTCTACATCGTAGGCATGTCGTTGTTGGCTGAGATTCTGATATGCTTGTCATTAGCATAAATGCAACATCCGCCACCTATTCATACAGTTACGCAAGCACCTCACCCTGTCGTGAGAGAAGGGGACATCGTTCCAGCCCTCAATCCTTCCTATGGTCAGATCTTCCAATATCCTGAGGCGACGCCGTTGTCGCCAGGTGTCGTGCAGCACCACTCGACCAACATAGGGAATTCACGCGTTGAGTCTTCTGTTTTCTACTCAATACAGTTGGCCTGGGTATTTAGTTGCTCGTAGGCTGCATGCGCCCTCTCGTTGTTGCTACCCACCATGGCTTTTTCCCTCTCGCCTCCCTGGACTTGGATCCTGGTTGGGGTGCTCGTTGCACTGGCGATCCGAGTTCGACCCCGCAGTCAGCGCCTTCGTAAACCCCCAGGTCCTCCTGGACTTCCATTCATCGGCAACATGCTCGACATGCCTCGCGCAGATATCGGCGCAGAGCTCCGGCAACTGTCACAAACATATGGTGCGGATACTCGCCTTGTATGCGTGTCAGTCATGTTTATCCTGATTCTGTGGCCGTCTAGGGGACATAGTCTACTTGAACGTAATGGGTCAGAAAGTAGCTGTGGTAGGATCGTACAAAATCGCTCGCGAACTCCTGGACAAACGGTCAGCGAACTACTCCGATCGGGCTGCGTCTGTTATGGCGAAACTGTGAGCCCCCAAACCGATTGACTGGTAGCGGTTCTGGAGGAACTTACTCCTCTTATAGGACAGGCCACGAGTTCTTGCTCGCGCTGCTGCATTATGGCAGCCGGTGGCGCCTGCACCGGCGATTATTCCATCAGTCCTTCAACATCGATGCCGTACGAAATTTCGATCATATCCAGGTCGAGTCCTCGCGGAAGTTTCTCTCGACAATGCTCCAGTCTCCGCATAACTTGGTCACGAATATCAAATTGTATGTTTATCTTTTACGTTATTTCCAGGTCCTTTTAACGAGGTTACGGACCTAATCCCCAGCGCGATTGCTTCCACTTTGATGCGGGTTGCGTACGGAATCACCTTAGTAGAAGACGACGACAAGTACTTCAACATGGCAGAACGCATATTAGGCGATACCGATAAGATTAGTACTCCTGGGCGTTTTCTTGTCGAAGTGATTCCGAGTCTCCGTCACGTACCCTCGTGGTTTCCTGGAGCGGGATTCAAGACGTTTGCTGCTGAAGCTCGCGCATTCATGCAGATGGCCCTGAATGAGCTGCACAACGCGGCAATGGATGGTTTAGTAGGCACACCACATCCTATACTCGGGAAGTGCTCTAACGTTTCTCCTATCTGCATAGAAAACTGGCACTGGACAGGACTCTGTCGTATCTCGGCTCCTCGATACTGTCAGTGCTCGCGACCTCGAAGGGGGAGGCGAAAAGGATCTGGACACATTCATTAAGGAGCTGTCTATTGTTGTGTATGCCGGTAGGGATCCCTATCGTTCTGATTGACTCGTACTGATTTTACTTCGTTGCTCCCTGTTTATAGCGGGATTTGACACTGTAAGCGCATAGTATCCTTTGAGCATACTTGGGAACGCTTAGTATGCCCACAGACATACCTGACTATGCGAGCTTTCTTCCTTGCCATGGCTATGCATCCTGCGGTTCAGCAAAAGGCTCAGGAAGAACTCGATCGGGTTGTCGGCGGTGATCGTCTGCCTGATTTTGACGATCGCAATTCGCTCCCATACGTTAACGCACTGCTCAAAGAGGTCTTGCGATGGCACATCGTGCTGCCCCTCGGCGTTCCTCATCGCGCTACGGCTGACGATGAGTATAATGGATATCATATCCCCGCAGGAACAACAATCATGACGAACGCCTGGTACGATTTATTGCATGGCCATCATGCACCAGCTAACTTTCCTCGGTGCGTTCTACCCACAGGGCCATCTCTCGTGATGCCGAACTGTATCCCGATCCGGAAGCATTCGACCCCGAAAGGTTCCTGGACAAGGAAGGAAAGCTCGACCTTAGCAATGGCGACCCGACAGATTACGTGTTCGGATTCGGCCGAAGGTAGGTCTCTGGCGCACCGCGTGCGCGACGGACTGTTCACAAGTCTACTTCCGCTAGAATCTGCCCTGGGCGCCACTTCGCAGAGGCATCTGTCTTCATGTTTGCAGTATCTTTTCTACATACGTTCAACATCGGCCCTCCCGTTGACGACAGTGGCCGCCCGACGCGGCTGGAGCACAAAGGGACGACAGACAGCATGATGTCGTAAGTTGCGTCTCAGGTGCTAGAGTATACGTATCGGGACTCATTCGCCTGCCTTTACGTTCACGCGCAGACATCCTGACGTTCACGAATACGTCATCAAGACTCGCTCCGCGCGCGCGGAGCAACTGATATTAGAGGCACGGTCGAGCGCATGAATCTGTTCACGACATCCGACCGGCGAACGCACCGCATCATGATTAGGAGGAGCTCGACGGATCTCATCCGTTCACCTACATGCTATCTACTTGGATAGTAACTCGATGTATTGTCTGAGTAGGAAGACGATATATGCAAGGTCGTCATCAGAGTGTCATCGTCATGTAGTCTATGTATTACCTTGGTTTGTTTACGGCTCCATAGCTGATGTGGTTAGTCTTGTCCCAGGTTTGGAGTACGCAGTGGTGGAGCGCCTCAGGCGTTCGCACGGCCACAGCCGTAGTCGGGGGTTGACGGGTCCCGGCGTTTCACGCATCGGTTCGAGTTGACTAGGTGAAGATTGCAGGGAGAGCAGCCATGGCTCCAGAGACATGAAGTAAGCACGCCGTTTGAACAGCAGTGCTGACGGTAACGACAAATCCATATGAGGATGATGATGGAGACACTTCATCGAGTTCGGAGTCCGACGAAAACGGCCTGAGGTATATTAGTGGCGCGCTGCAGTGCCATAACAGACCACCTCAGCCCACCACAGACCATCCTGATGAGTCTAGTTTCTAATGGGCGAAGATGAGTGCGGGTGAGAGCGCGCAAGAATGTACTAAAACGTAGGAAAGTACCCCACTATCGCGGTGATGCGTGTTTTCAGTCATGGGCTCTTGGTGCCGGACGCTGTCGTTCCAGTCTGCACCCCTGTGCCCTGGGTCTCTGCGGCTCTGTCGTGTTTCGACCTTCGGCTGACGCTTGGAGGAGGTCGATCTATGACTATCAGCTTGCCAGACCAGGACTCCAGCGCAGAGAGATATCTTCTAGTACAGCCTTGTGAGGTTGTCTGCTTCTATGTGTCATCGAGCATGTGCGGCCCCAAGTTCTCGAAACGCCTCACACTGACATCAGACCGCAATCTTCAAAACGCTAGGTTTTAAAGCTAAGCGCATGTAAATGACAGCAGTTCGTACAGAATAGTTCCTGTGATATCGGCCCCGAGTCCTACTATTGATAGGGGAATCAAATCGACGTGTACTGAAACAAAAGCAGAACGTGTTAGAACGGTGAACCCCGATGAAGTTTGGCGGTTCTGACGCAGATGCTGTGAGTTCACGAAGCAGTCATCAACAGGTTCATCACTCACGAGAATACAGATGCTGGTGGCAGCATGATGACCCTATTTTCGCTGAACAGGAGTCGACTTCGCGTTGTTGCCGTTCACAAGATCTAGTATCATGCTTCAATGGAAGCTCCTCCAACCCCACGCTTCTGGTCTTCGAGAATGGGTTCCCCGCATACTTCTCCATGGTCTTGGATGGAACTCTGTGCACGATCAGAACCAGGCGCGCCGGCTGCAGATGACGCCGCAGATGTGATACAATGTGTAGGAAGATGGGTGGTCTTTGACAACACGAGGTATGGGCCTAAACTCAGGCTGGGACAAGTATGATAGGAGCTGATGCACTCACAACATTATACCACTCGAGCCATTGTTAGTGCGGCTGCTTCCCCTTGACTCCTCCGTGAGCGACAACCAGACGATGTCATGCAAAACGACAGAGATGAGTGTCTTCATACGCGCATTCACCGCAGGGAATGCGTCATGTGAGTCCATCCTCCAAAACCTCCGAGTGCGCAGAGGCTACACGGCACGCATCTAGTTGGGGTACGAAGGATAAAGCACAGTTCGTGAATGCAGTCTCACCTAGTATTCCAGTAGCAGCATGCTTCAACCTCCATGTGCTCTCTAGGGGACATCTCCAATGAGCCCCAGCAGCTCCTTCAACGGTACCGCACCCTTCAACTTCATAGCACCCGGGCACCGTATGACTTGGACGAGAGCGAAGGATGCCGGGCTATGCCCAGCCGCGGCAGTTATCAGATATTGCAGTTTGTTTCGATACGTGAACCTTCATGGTGTTGCGAAGAAGAGCAGAGAGCGGGAGATTGAGGTCGTTCAATGTCGCGAGTGCTGTTTCTGGGTTGATGCGGGTTCAACAAACTTCACGCGTCCGTCCGACGGAAGAAGGGGTCAGCAAGGTACACAGCAGGTATGGTCCGTTTATGGGTGGGCTGATATGCAACTAGCACATTGTGAGGGTCAAGGAGATGATGGATAGAACCAGAGGTCAACCAATGGTCGATGGCAGAGTGCGCTCGTTGATCTAGCGCCTGTGCCCTGTCACTGTCAGGTCGAACAGGGGTACAGACCTCCACATTCGAGCTTGTGGAGTAGATGTGCTAAACGTTTATCGACACTACAAAGACAATGGTAGGATGTATGAAAGAGTGTAGAGATTTCATAACACAGATTTTTCGAGGACGATTCTGACACAATAAAAGGGTCCTAGAACACGACTTATGCTATAGTCGAACATCCTTCGAGGACAAGCAGTTCCAAACGAGGAGAACGTGGCTTCACAACGTACTCATAAGCGGCAGGAGGGCTACGGAGGGATGAGACGCATGAGCGGCAGTACGTTCTGACAGTGGGCGAGGGACTCACGCGGCAATGTTAGTCGTCGCCGTCTGGTGTTCGAGCTTCTGAGGTAGACCATTCGTGTCGAGCGGAGGGCTGATGCTGAACGCTTGAAGAATCGACGCTACGTAGATGAAGATCGAGGCCTCGGCGAAGTGACGTCCCGGGCAAATCCTGATGGGGATAAGAAGTCGAACGATGAGATCGGAAGTGGCGAGCTGTCTACGTCACTGCGAGGAACCCACCTCCGACCAAATCCGAACACGTACTCGGCCGGATCACCCAACCCGACGTCTAAGAGGCCTTCTGAGTTGATGAAACGCTCCGGCATGAATGTCTCCGGATCGGGGTACATTTCGGGATCACGAGATAGAGCCCTATAAACCGTAACTTGTGAGTTGCGATGCATGCGAAGCAGAGTTAAAGGAAACTCACCAGACATTAGTGATTACCGTCGTTCCAGCAGGAATGTAGTACCCCTCGTACTCGTCATCGGAAACGGTGTAATGAGGGAACCCTATCGGGGCGATAGAATGCCACCTCATAACCTCCTTGATTAGAGCAGTGATGTACGGAAGTCTGGCTTGATCCTCGAAGTCAGGTAGACGGTCGCCCTCGACCACACGGTCCAGCTCCGCTTGGGCTTTCCGCTGGACGTCGGGATACATCGCCATCGCAAGACAGAAGGCTTGAAGAACCATATATGTCTGTGTATGTGCATTGCGCGTCAGACGTGTCATTCCTGACGAGTTTTGCGAGTGACTTACAGTGTCCGCCCCTCCTGGACACAGCCAACGTCATTCAGCATAGATTCGCAACAGCCGAGGTCAATGAGAGATGCTCTCACCGGTGTACACAGTGATCGCCAGGTGCTTGATCAATGTTTCCAGATCGCGCTCACCGGCACTTTCGAGGTCGTCCGCAGTGACGGCGTCTTCCACAAGGCGAGACACGAAAGAATCTCTGCCTATCCCTGCATCCTACACGTAACGAGTATCAGCATGACTTCTCCCCGCTCTATCGCCGCCGAGGCGGACTTACTAGTCCGTCTACGGCTGTCTGGTACAGCTCGTTCAGGCTCTTCTCGATGGACGCTTTGGAGTCAGCAGCGTACCGCTTGAATGCACCACCAGGGAGCCACGACGGCAGGTAGCGCAAGCTCGGGAACGCTTCCACGAGGTATCGACCCGGAATGCCTATGTCCTCAAGGACCTCGATGACGCCCTCCACCATGTGAAAGTATTTGCTAGCGGATTTCTCTAAGTCGATGCCGTAAGTGACTCGGACGAGGCTCGATGCTAGGGCACTTCGGGAGGCGGATCAGGATGCGGAGCGTACGACGCTGAACGAGCGCTTGGAACTCACAACTTCAATTTCGTTGATAAGTCTTGTGGCTCCCGGAGCGTTGCCAAGAGGAGCCTTCGCGCCGATGCCACTTGGACGGCCCGGTATCTGCAAACGGCGCCACTGTTGAAAGACTGGTGAAATACGCGTCGGTGGAGGCGCCATCGGTTGTCATAGTTGGCCAGAACGAACATGCAGTCGAGACCGGTCCTGTCAGGAGAGGTGAGACGTCATATGGGAGATAGTTCGAAGTGTAAAACATACAATTTGGCCATGACCGACCGAGGTCTATCGGAATAATTCGACGACTTCTTGTCAAGGAGTTCACGTGCGGCTTTGCGCGATCCCAGAAGGAGCATGGACTGTCCGAAAGCGTTGAGATAGACGATGTCTCCTGCGAAATCTGTTAATACAATAGCAACAGCGGTACGCTGATGCTTCGCACCATATTTTTGAGATATACGCTGAAACTCGGAACCCAGGTCTTTACGAGGAAAATCGAATACATTCCCGATGAAGGGAAGTTGCGGGGGACCGGGAGGAAGCCGAGGGTGCTTTTTGCGAGGCCAAATCCGTAGCAGCAGGGCCGCGATTCCTCCGAGCAGAATCCAGTTGCAGGTGTCCAGGAAAGTTGGCATAGTGGGTAAGTTAGGGACGCAGCTCGAAGTCTTCGGGCTGCCATAGATTTATATCGTTTGCCAAGGCGGTGTTGAACTGGTGCGTCATTATGTTAGCATGGTTACTTTCGACAGCTACACAATTAAACTAGCAGGAACGCTCACAGATGCGGCGTTGTGCGGTCATCATTCAAGCACGCCGCACTGGAAAGGGTGTCGCTCTTTGGCCGGAATACTGTAACACGTCCTGACAACGGGTCCAAATTGCCTAATCTGGCAGGTTTTCAAGGAGGGAGAAATCCCACGATGAGGGCGGAAGGGGCGGAGTAAGTACTGTCGGGGGGCCATTGCAGCGGTAATCTTTCTCCGTGAGCTATACGAGTGTGGGAGGTCTTGGAAGTATGCATGAGGAGCCATCGATTGACTTGCTCGCTCACTCAACTTACACCAGTGTTTCAGCACAAGTTTCGGTGGAGATCGTGCACTGAAGGTGGAGGTCGGCATGCGGCGGTAGGTATGATTACTGGCGAAGACTCCGGTGAGTACAAGGTGCAGTGAAGGCTGGATTCGTGGAAGGATGTACCTGACGGTGAACTTTAACGCTGCTCTCGCGTCTCCGTCTCAAAAATTGCGGAACAGGCACCTCCTGCCACGGCGATGACGCCCAGTGGCGTTATGCATAGCGGTACGCCCAGGTTACCGGTTATGGGATTCAGAGCTTTTCAGTAATGGCGTGTAGTCGATTGAGAGTGCAAGGGCGGTATCCTGAGAGATGGATAGAAGGTTCGCCAGAGAGGTACGAGAGGGACACCGCAAATACTCACGTTTCAAGCTTCGGCTCGATGAGCCCGTGATCCATCGGGTTCCGGTTAGGGAACAATAAATCGCGAAGAAGTTGTGAACCATTGTAACGGTGTACTATGTGCATAGACACACACGGCTCTGCACAAGCAGCAACGACTTTAATAACGAGACAACCTAAAAGAAAGGCCACTCACGGCGCGTGCGTTGTGGACGTGGGTGCTCGCACCACAGATCCCAGTAACCCCTGCGGACATCGTGGCCAGTAAGACTTGATCCGACATTCTGGAGCTCCACAGAGTCTTAGGCTTGATCGGGTGTATGTAAGAATGTGGATGTTCTCACCCCAAGGGGACCATGCTCCGGTACTCGTATACGCAAGCCCTCCATTATCATGAGAGCATACTCCTTTTGATCCATCTTTGACACAACTTCCCGGGGTGCACATCCGTAAGACACTCGCTGATACATTGGCAGACCGAAGAAATCCTCACCTGGGCTGCCCTAAGCCGTCTAGCTCTTTGCACCATTCGAATCCACTTCTCCAATCAGCTCATGCCCCTCAATATCCCTTTAGCCGTTCTGAATGACGCTGCACACCATTGCGTGAGCCCGTTGACGAGAATATGGATGACGCTGGAGTGCGCATGAATCGGTGGTAGGGATCGACCGCGAGCCTAGCAGTCCGAGAATTCAAACTGGTTTTAGGATCGAGAGAGCAGCGATGGATATCCCTGTGAACAGTCTCTGGGAGCTATCCATAGTACGAGCGTCCGGAGAGAACAGAGTGAATGATGGCAAATTAAGAGAGCGAGGTCGCATCTTGCGCTGACGGTTCGGACGCGGCTCGCCAGTCGCCAGACGGCGGAGACTGGGCGCTTGGCAGAAATTAATGATTGACTTCAATTGGGCCCCGCGTCACGCAGACTTTGTACCGATGTATTCAGTTGTCTCTCTATACTGACCGTGACGCCTGTTATAAGAGCTTCATTCTGCTGTTACTCCGGGCCTGATTGACTTGCCTCGGTATCTCAGTTCTCGTTCTACGATATTCTTATTCATGCGGCTTGCCTGGTCTCCACCGAGCATGTCCGGGCCGATCCCTCTCCTTCGAGCTCTTCCACGCTCCAATTTTGCCGGGATCGGGGTTCATGATCATCTGCATGGCCACTGCGTGGTCTACCGCTAATACCAGACGAATTGCGCCTGTTAACACATGCCGACCTCGAGGCCCTCAAATCCAGCCCGAGTCTCAAAATTTACGCATGTACTTATGCGATGAGCATTCTGGTACCATGCCATGATGTCCGCATGCGCCAGGAATGCTTGCTGATATGTAGTATGTACTATGATGCATGTGCTAACGAAGACCTTAATCGAGGCTTCTCGAAACCTTTCGGCGAAATCTTCTCATGCGCTCGAGTGCACTGCCTCCAGAATGAGCTGCTCGGCGCGCGCCGAGCGCGGTTTGACGACATAGTCGTGAACCTCTGGATGACTGCGAAATGGGCGTAAATTGGCAGGTACGTACGAGAAGCAATGACGAGAAACTCCACTTACGAAACAAGGTAGGTGGACATAGGCTTGTGCTTTAGTTTCTTCGGCAAACCGCGCTCGTCGAGAGGTGGGCCTATGTTGAATGCATGTAGGAAAAGAGCCGCATAGATGAAGGCCGACGCTTGTGCAAAGTAACGACCAGGGAATATTCTAAGAATGCGGATGAGCGACGTAGTCTCGCTGAGGGATTGTGGGATACACACCTTCGGCCAAAACCAAACATGAAATCTAGCAGTACTACGTCGCTCTTGCCAGGTTCGAAGCGCCCGTTCGGGCCGAGGAACCGCTCCGGACGGAACGTTTCAGGATCGGGATACAATTCGGGGTCGCGGGAGATGGCCCTAAGGAAGAATAACAGTGAGCCTGTGACGCACGATACTAAAGATGAGTCTGATAGTACCAGAGGTTAACGAGGACGGTCGACTTTGCGGGAATGTGGTACCCGTTGTACACATCGTCGACAATCGCGCGGTGGGGCATCCCCATGGGAAGGACGATGTGCCACCGCAAGAGCTCCCTTACGAGTGCGTTGAGATACGGCAGGGAGCCCCGATCTTCGAAGGAAGGCAACCGCCCTTCTCCGACAACACGATCGAGTTCTTCCTGCGCCTTGCGCTGAACGTCTGGGTACATCGCCATCGCGAGGAAGAATGCTTGCATAGAGACAAAGGTCTAGCCGCGATGGTAGTGAGAACCCAACTTTATATTGTGTTGTCAAAAGCGTGAAGCCGAGCTCACCGTGTCTGCACCCGCTATACGAATGTGAGTGTTTGGGTTAATCGTCAACTGTATTTCGTTCGAAGGCAAAATAGAAACTCGTACCGGAGTAGACCGTGATAGACATGTGCTTGATGAAAGCCTCCAAATCGTCCTCGCCCCCGCCCTGAAGATCGTACCCACTGGCGTCATTTAGAAGCTCCGAGACGAACGAATCCTTTCCGGTTCCGGTTCCCTGTACAGGCAACGTCTGAGAGCGGCTCCCGTAAAATCTATGCAACAAGACGAGACTCACTATTCCATCCACCGCAGCCTTATATAGCTCCGTCAAGCTTGCATCAAGGAACGCTCGTTCCACCTTCCCATATGTCTTGAACCCTCCGCCAGGAAACCATGAGGGTAAGTATCGTAGTATCGGGATCGTTTCAGCGGGAAATCGCCCGGGGACTGAGACGACGACCCCGGCTTCTGCGATGCGTTCCGCCATGTTGAAATACTTGTCATCGGCCTTAACTAGGTCGAGCCCGTAGGTGAGATGCATTAAACTTGATGCGATCGCGCTATGAGTAGAAACATGTTGATGATCAGAGGATACTCGCGAAACTTAGAGGGGATGCAACCGCACAATCTCACGTGCGATAACGTGTTCTGGGGTGACTGCAATACCGCCAACAGGAAATGCCGCGCCGATGCCATTTGAACGGACTCGAATTGACGCACAGCATCCGCGTTGGACGACTGATGGAACACCCGGCGATGAAGACGCCATCGGTTCCCATAAGGCTTTAGCGCGAACGAGCAGTCGATGCCGATCCTGTTGGCTATAATGAGCTCCTTTGCACGACTACTCAAAGGATAACAAAAAGCGTACAGCTTAGCCATGTATGAGTCCGGTCGGTCGGAATAGTTCACCGACCGTTTGTCGAGCAGTTCACGAGCGACCTTATACGTTCCTAAAACGATCACAGACTGACCGAGAGAATCCAAATGTATGATATCCCCTACAGCCGGTGAGCAAGTCTGTGAACGTAAGAGAAGTGGAAGCTGCACACCGTAGATCTCTGACAATCGTCGGAAGTCGGAACCCAGATCATTGCGAGGAAAATCGAGGGTGTTGCCAATGAGGGGGAGTCCTGGAGGCCCAGGAGGAAGCCGACGGGATTTCCGGCGAGATGAAATGCGCATGTACACCGCAAGGACCAGCCCAAGCAAGACCCACGGCCATGAGAGGGGAAGGGTGAGAGACATGATGAGTGGTGGGGACGAACAAGGGTAGTGGCTACGTACGAGTACATAAATATCCGAGATATTAAATAGATTCGCTTCAGCCCGTGCTAGCCTTGTGCGAAGCCTTTACGTGAGGAATTCAATGGCAATCCTGAATAAATTGACTGATAGTGACGATTGTATGGCTTCCAGGGATGCGTTGACAGTGTAGCATGCTGATCAGGATAAGGACTATATTGAGGCCTGGGACAGCAGTGCGAAATTCTGAACTATATCCACAAGACGCACAGTGTTCGCCACTCTGGAAGCGAGGTGGAGCCTTAGCGAGGGCTTCTTCAAGCAAAGCAGGGGGAGACTGCTCACCTGTTACACTGTAGTAATCGCGACGACATCAGGTTTTACACCCATCCCTTCTATGTGCCACATTAGCCAGACAATACAGCGGTGGGAGAGCGGGAAGGTCGCGGAGTCGGACAGTCGGGACGCTGAATGGTCGCTGACCGTGCCCCTCCTTGACGCCGTACCACCACCACCTCCCCGGCGCTTACACCCGCGTCCTTCGGGCGAGTCGCTGTCCCCGCCATCGTCACTCATCGCGGGGCTCCTTAACCTACCAAACCCCTCTTAATTCCATCCGAGAGCGACTCTCCTCGCCGCTTCTCGAAGATCCGTACCATCACCGGCGCCGGCCGCCATCAACACGTTCAACTTTCCCCACCCATGCTTCCTCCGCCCTCGTCAAACCCCACAACCCCCGGAGTGTAACCCCTTGACGGTAGCCTGCCTGTAAGGGCTGAGAGCCCCTAAGACCCGTGAGCCTCTAACGAGAATCCCCTGCCGCCCACCAGCGGTGGGCTAATCGATTGGTTCG
>NDFF03000222.1:0-113612 GCA_002150815.3 Grammothele lineata | reverse complement strand
CTCGTCAGTAGATGTAGGCGCAATTCTCGCGCAATAGTTTGCTTAGTCACTCCCCGGTTCCTATCGTATTCCGGTCTCAGTTTACCATGTGGTTTGTCTAGAGTACCATACTTGTCACTCCTTTATATACCCTGTTTCTCTACGTACTCAATCTGAGCTTCTTTGCACGCTCTCGCGCTCGTGACCGTTCACACACGGCACCTCTATCGGTGACGGATTCTAACCTCCCCGCATGGCGACGAAGGTACTCCTGGCCGCGCCGTACCGGGTCGCAAAAGGTGTTCCGAAGTTGGCGTAAGACGTTTGCCTGGTCGTCAAACACGATCCCGTGCATACCGAGCGAGCGCGCAGAGACAACGTTGTCGAGCTTGTCGTCCACGAACACCGTAGTCTGGGGGTCGAGCTGCATCTCGGAGATGACCGCGCGGAAGCAACCGAGGTGGGGCTTGCGCTCGCCTAGGAGAGCGGAAGGGAAGACGCGGTCGAAGATAGATGTCCAGCCGGAGTCGTGCCCGATGATGTACTCGTAGTCGGGGAGGGAGATGTTAGAGAGGGCGAGGACGGTGAGCTCTCCGCCGGCTTCGCGCTTCAGCTCACGAACGAGCTCGATGAATTCCTCGTTTGGCTGGAGAGATTCGAGAGCTTGCTTGAGCGCTTCTGTGATGGTGTCGACGTTGATGCCGAATTCCTCGGAGATGCGAGTGTAGCATTCGGACTGGGACAACCTGCCCCGTTCGTACTCGAACCAGGTAATGGAGGAAAGGAGATGTTTCAACTGTCGGGGTGGGATGGTAGTGTTGGTATTCGGAGACCAGCGGAAGAGCACGTCGCCTAGGTCGAGGATGAGCGTGTTGTATTGGCGACGGAAAGAAGTCATGCTGTTGGCAGGGGAGTGAGAGGGTAAGTGTGGTGTATGCAGGCATGATGGAGGCCCGATAGGGGATTTTAAACACCTACCAGATAAGGGACACCAGTGGAAAACTGGAATCCTCCACGACGATAGTACCGAACGGAGAAAGCGGCAGAGGATCGAGGGTTGCACGTATCGCCCGCGGCCGCTCAGCCAGTGCGCCGACTCCTATTCGGAAAACGTGTTCCATCCTCCGACTCCTATAGAGATTCGGGTGTCGCTCTGGAGTTCGACTTTGGATTCCACAGCGTGGAGGCACGGTAACCAACGATCGCCTCTCGTCCTCGTCCGCACAGGACAGCGCCGGGTACTCGGGCCGAATTTGATGACATTTGCGAGCGGGCGGGGCGATAATGATTTGCGGAAGCCTGAGGTGGCTAGAGGCGGAGACATGAGCTGCGGACATACTGAGTCGCGCCCAGGCCCTTCGGGCGCGCCGCTACGCCGATCGGACTTGGTGTCGTACAGTTGTAGGCACAGCGAATAGCGCGCGGGCGCGGTGCGACTCGCTCGAAGGCTAGTCGCACTGAGCGGAGGGAGGTCGCGCGCGCATATTACTGACTAGTTTCACGAGTCCGCAACGGACACGCGAGCCTGTCGAGACTCGCGCCGATATTCATTCATCCTATGCAGCTCGGCAGGCCTAGCTCTGTCGAGATACCAGTCCACGTCTCGTTAGTGTCCACGTTCCGTGCACTACGCCACCGGGTGGACGTACGATCAGAAGCACCGGCGGCTCCGCGCTCGAATTTGACGAATTTGACTGCGGCGTGCGCAAGCTCTGCACGGCGCACTGGAGCTATGCTGTCCCGTACTAGTCCCTGAACTGTGTTCAAATGGGGATGTCCACGGAGGATGAGGCGTACATTTGGGAAAAGGTGGAGGGTGCGCGTCGCCACGGTTCGTGAAGTTGAATGTTGAACGTCGAACTCTTGCTCGTCCTTGCTCCTGCCCTGGGGTTCTCAAGCAACAGAAATCGTGAGAACGGACGCACCGGAGTTTGAATGATCGATCGACGACGTTCCGAATCAGTCGGAAGAAAAGACACCTCTCTGCGTGTATGTGACGCGTGGAAGGCCCGAAAACCAAATAGCGAGGCGCCCAGGCTCGCATGCTGGGGGTTGGGCGCTGGGCGGCTGCCCCAGCCTGCCAGTGGAGGGGCAGGCTCTGAATAGAGGTGTAGCGACCGTATGGGGATAAGCCGTGTCTCGTTTCGTCGCGATGGCACCCCAAGCTCGAAAGGGAATAGGGGCTGAAGCTGGGACCTACAACGACACCACCGCTGCGCGTGCGCAGTGTGCACATAGGGCCTACAGGGCGCAATGACGGTGACGCGTGGCGGGCCGAAAGGGGGCGAGGCGCTAGGGACGAATTTGACGACGCTCTGTGGGCGCGCGGCCGCAGAGTGATGCTGTCATGTGTGGTGATCTAGGGAAAACGGAAGCACGGTGACATAAGTGCTGGACGGGCATGCTCGCGCCCCTTCCCTCCGGGCGCGCCGCTACGCCGCTCGACCCTCGCCTCGTGCGACCGCTGGGAGCGGCTTGGACAGTGTGAGCGGGCGCGTGGAGTGTGCAACTCTAAGCCGACGCAGGCCACAAGTGTCCGACGCCCAACGCGCGGGGGCGCGCGCAGATCGCTGACTGGTTTCAGGAGCCCGCGGAGGACACGCGGGGCCGTCGCGCCGTCGCGCCGTCGCGCCGACGCTCGCGCCCATTCAAGTTCAACTTCTATACAGCTGGGCGGGTCCAGGTGCCTCCTGGAACCCCCAAAGACCATTCCATATGTCCTGCTGGTACGTTAGCGTCCACCTTCCCAGTCGCATATGCAGCGAGATGGACGTACGAACGGAAGCACTGGCAGATGCGCGCGGTGGAACCCGAACCCGAATTTGAAGGCGAGGCGCTGGGGAGAGTTTGGAGAACCTTTTCGGAAGTCCGGTATGCTCGGCGCTCAACATCCGGCGCTCGACCGCCCAACGTATTCACGGTGGGGGCGGTGGCGCACAGAACGCGGCGCGCGGCGCTGGTGGGAAGGCGTGAAGATGGTAGGAAACCCTGGGGCTCTGACGGGCTGGGGAGTAGGCCCCCGCCCGTGCTAGTTTTCTACGAGGGCAGTTCTGCCCGCGCTGGAGCTGTGTTGCGCCCGTCGTCCCTGGTGCGTGTTACAGGGGGGCGGTCATGGCGCACGCAAAGGTACATATGGCGACGTGTAGGAGCCTGAGGAGTTTGCGTGCGTCACGACCTCTGCTGGAACTCTTTCTCGTCCTTGATCCTTCCCCAGACTTCTTGTACTCCAGAAAACGTGAACGCCAATGTCGTCGTGGAGCCAGTACTTCCCGCCGGAGCCCGAATGGTCGATGGACGATATCCCGGACCAGACGGGGAAGGTGTTCCTCATAACGGGGGGAAATACGGGCCTCGGTGCGTCTGGAAGTCGATATTCCTCTGGAGCCGCGAGCTGATGTCGACAACTCGGGGCGCGTTCATACAGGATGGGCTACCGCAAAGGTGGGAATCCCTGCGTGTGTATACGTGTGTTGAGGAAACTCACGTACACCAGGTTCTTCTGGCGCGCAATGCGCGAGTGTACATCACTGCAAGGAATATGGCCAAGGGTCAACGTGCTGTGGACGAGCTACGGAGAGTCTCGGAGGCGATCCATCTTCTCCATATGGACCTCAGCGACTTACATTCTGTACGAAAAGCGGCAAGCGAGTTCATGAGGCGAGTACGTGTGCCGGGAAGCTGGATGAGAGTGCTGAAGCGTAGTGTGGCTTAGCAAAGAACGGCGATTAGACGTCCTGATGAACAACGCGTGAGTGCCATTCTCGCCGGATGGAATTGAGACGCGACTGAACGTACTGCCTAGCGGGATCATGTGCCCGCCCTCCGCCCTGCTCACGCGGCAAAAGTACGACCTCCAATTCGGGGTGAACGTGCTCGGACACTTCTACCTCACGCAACTCCTCCTACCTCTCCTCCTCGCGACAGAAAAAGCGACAGGCCAGAAAGTGCGCGTGCTGAGCTACACGTGCGCTATAGGCGGTGTGACGCGCGTCGACTACACCACGCTCATGGACGGGCCCGCGCGGAGGCGGTGTTCGCCCGCGCACCTCCACAGTCAGTCTAAACTTGTACGCGCGTTCTGTGAAAGAGCAGACGTAAAACGGAGGCTCACGCAGATGAGTTAGGGCAACTTACTATTCGCACTCGAGCTGGCGGAGCAGTACGGCGAGCAGGGCGTCGTGTCGATCGCGCTCAACCCGGGGAACGTACACACGGACTTGGCGCGTAACACCGGCGGGATCGCGGCGTCTTTCTGGGTACGCTGCGTCTCTCAGTTGATTTCGCGAGGAGCGCTGAGGATAGCTGGGCTGTAATGCAGGACATGGTGTCGCACGACATCTCCCGGGGCATCCTCACGCCGCTGTTCGCCGCCACGTCGCCTAGAGCAGAGAAGCTGAATGGACAGGTAAGAACCCCTTCATAATATACGAAGTCACGACATACGACTTACCGGACACAAATAGCTGCTCATCCCGTGGGCCCGCGTAGGGACCGTGCCCGCGGCAATCCTAGAGAAATGCGCGCAGGAGAACCTGTGGGACTGGCTCGAGGCGCAGACTGACTGCTTCCACCGCCTGACGGTGCCCAGGTCAATGTCGGAGCACCGTTTGGACTTGTACGATTCTGGGTTGGATGTTGTAACGATGCGGCCCCCAGAGGGGAATTTGATATGACTGGTGCTTCGACGAGGGCGGAAATCTAGGTGTGCACTCGATGGGCATGAGGATAATTGGGGTAAGCATCGAGTAGAGCAACATCTCCGGCAACGATATTTTGAGCACAACAAAGGGCATGGGTGCAGGATGAGAATAGCTCTTTGAATGAACCCTTCACTAGTCTTTCCACGTTCAATGATGTTGAACAAGACGGACTTGCATATAAGCGCCCGCGAACAAGCGACAATGTTCCGCAGTCATCGTGATCACGTGGATTGCGCAGACTTAGGGCCGGTCACTCAACGAGTGCGCGATGACGAGGGCGACGGCTTCGTCGCTAACCCCGACGACGACGCGTACGCTTTGACTTCGAACGCTCCTGACGCCATCTCGACCGACTGCCCCATTTCTGCCGTCGCGCGCTCTGCTCCTTCTCGGCCCGCTCAATGGACCACCATGCCGTCGCCGTCTGCCCCTGACCAACCCGTCCGCAAGACCGACCCAGGTGACCTCGCCCTCGTCGGCCTGCACTGTCTTCTTACCGCGCTCGCCCGCCTCCCATCTTCCCGCGCTACGTGCGCCCGTTGGGATCCCCGCGGGTCCGTTTCTGATGCTCGTCGCGACTGTATGCGTCTATCTCCGGCCGTCTGACTCTGCATGCCCTCTGCTCTTTGCCGCCTTTATATAGCCCCATGACGGGGTCGCGCACGCCGTGAGCTCTCGCTTTCGTGGCCCTGCTCTTGTGCTCTGCCCGACGCCTGCGCTCTCGTGGTTTCGAATATGGTGCTCCTTGTTGCTCATCTTGCCCTCGCGCTTCTCGTGGTCTCAGCCCGCGCGGCCCAGTTCCGCCTCTCGCGGCAAGACGGCAACAACGGTATCCACCTCGCGGTCTCCCCCGTGTGTGGCCCGCTCTCTGGAGATAGCACAGACGCGAACGCTGGAATCGATCTGGGGAGCATCAAGACGATCGTCGCCTTTGGGGTGGGTCATGGGTCAGCTCCCGCGTCCTACTCGGCAATCGCTGACCATCGTACAGGACTCGTACACAGATGGAGGGCGCGAAGATGGTGGGCCGCTGCCGGCTCCTGTGATCAACCCGCCGGATCCATTTGCAGGCGGAAGATCGACGGATGGGACGATCTGGATAGAGAACGTTGCGAACGATATCGGGGCGACGCTCATGGACTATGCAGTACGTCTGCGCCTTGCTATCACACTTCAAGGACTGTCCGAATGAAGCATGGGTGATGGCAGCAATCTGGCGCCGTGACGGACCTGAGTCTGTGGCCAAGCAACCCGACTCCTGCAGATTTCCTCGACCAGAGTGAGCATCTTCTGGTTAAGATTTGTGTCGTAGCCTCACCATTCTGGGTTCGTAGTGGCCACGTTCTTGGGCCAGTCCAACCAGCTCGACCCCAACTCGACGCTCTACGCCATTTTCTTCGGTATCAAGTGAGTTCTCGCCATCTAGCACGCGCATACGTCCACTCATGCGCATACAGCGACTACGAAGCCTCGAAGAGTACGTCCCGCCCTCCCTCCCTCCCTCCCATCCTTGACCTTCTGACCAACCCCCTCGCAGCCGACGGAACCGCGAACCTGCACACCGCCGCAGAAGTCATCCTCGAGCAAATCCGCACGCTCGCCTCCTCGCCCACCAACGCCCGCTCCTTCCTCGTCGCCGACGTCTACGGGCGCGGCACGCACACCCCCTCCGGGGACGCATTCGTCCAGACGATCTTCTCGGGCCTGAACGACCTCCACCAGGGCATCAACTCGACCGGGCACGGGGAGGCCGCGGGGGAGGGCCCGCTCTTGAACGTCGCGTTCGCGGAGTTTGCGAGGATCTGGGACGGGGTGCTCGATGGGACGCCGGGGTTCGAGGCGTTTGGGTACGTGAGCACGGATGCGTGTATCTCGTGCTCGCCGAGCTGCTCGACGGTGGGGATGTGTGCGGATCCGGACCATACGTTCTACTATATTCCCGGGTGAGTCTCTGTGTTCGCAGGGTGCTCAGTGTCGTTAGCTGATTGGTGGACGACCGCGCGCGCAGGCACCCGACGAAGGAGGGCCACAGGATCATGGCGGACTACGTGGAGGAGGTGCTCTCTCAGTGCGCCGCGGCGTGACGGACGAGATCATCCAGTCTCAGGCTTGTGTCTATCTCTGGGTCGTCTTCTGTCAGTCATCATTGGAATGGGAACTCCTCTGCGTCATTCTCCTAGGTCTTCGTCCTTTCAGGCTGTCTGCTGAGTTCTCAGCGTGATCGAGCGTCGTCCTGCAAATATAACACAGATAGCGCCAACCAGCACGTGACGCCGTTTCCCAGCAGGATCAACCGCACCCCCTACGTCCTCTCGCCCGCCCTGTTCCCGCACTGCAGGTCGGAACGCACGCGCGCACGCATCCAAAACTTTTCTGATCTCCATCGTCCTCGTTTGATTCGTTCTCATTCGGTTCACAAGCTCGTCATCAAAACTCCGTCCGATCGTGAGGCTCACGCACGAGTCAGCAGGCATCCTCACGCTCGATCCTCCCCCGCGCGCGCGAGCGCGCCCAGCGAACATCGGGACATGTGATGGTGCGGGCCCGCAGCGCAGGGGTCTGAGGATCGCAAAGTACGTATGTACATACGAGAACGTCTGGTGCGCGTCGCCACAACACCGGTGCCGCCTCAGACTGCACGTCAATCAGTCTGTGGCGCTTCCGGATCTTCAACTCGAACGCCCGTGAGCCGTCCGTTCCGCCCCACAATGCACCGTTCTTACAGAGTGCAGAGTGTGTTTGACGGGCGCGAAGCTTCGAGCTTGTTGTATGAAGTGGGCGCTTGGCGTGCTAACGCCGCGCGCGTACGTATCGGTATCCTGGCGGCGTAAACTTTGTTTCTGCTCCACCCGCCGGGCGTGCGGGTGGGGGACGGGTGCGCGGAGCGCAGTAACTTAGAGCGAAGCGAGGTGAGGTTGCCTGCACGACGTGGGGGTAGAGCGAGGGGGGCTTGGTTGACGCGACACGACACGATGCGGCGCGCGGCCGGGTGGTTCGGGTTGTGTGGTACGCGAGGTCGTCGTGATCATTCGTCATCCAAGTACTGCGCCGTACGTAGCATATGTATGAGGGCGCAAGTTGTCATTCGCTGCCAGTGATACACGCCCGTAGAACTCAATATATGATCGCGCCCTAATGGCACAACGTACGTCCTGATCCCCTTTCGAGCTGTCTTTTACACACCATCTTGAAGCTATGTTTAGTGGGCGTAGGATGTGGTCCGGTCCAGCATGGCGCGCCGGGCGAGCCGCCCTCCAACCAATCGTCCTACCGAACTCTCGCAAATGGGCCCGGTCTTCTGGCGCGAGAGAAGAGGAGGTCTTCCGCCGAGCGGTGGGAGGAAGGTCACGCTACCATCCTTTCATTGCTTATGATGAGCTGGGGGTGACGACATGCTCGCGCGCCGCGCGCGTGAGGTCTGAACTCTGAACTCTGAATTCTGAATTCTGAAGTTACGCGAGCGCGAACGATCAGCTTTCACGCCCGCTGGAAGACGTTTCGACATCTGGTCTTTCTCTTGTTACCTACGTATACCCCCCGTCCCGTCATAACGCGCGAACGCACGCTCAGGCTACTACGGAAGAGAAGGACCGTTTACGGTACGCGCTAGTACGTGACGTACCTTTCATTCATTCACTCGAGTCCGTGAACGCTGAACGCTCTGTCGGGCCCGATAATACCGGTGAACGCGACCCATGGCATACCCGGCTGCTTGCTTACACAGACTCGGACGCGATTCACGTAGTTCCGCAGCTCAGGTGCCTGCACATATATGTACGCTCAGCACTTGGCACGAGCAGCTATCTGTATAGCGAGCTTGATCATTGAGTATATGCTCAAAGTTTTCTCCGCGAAATAGCGGTCGAGCCCCGCGGCCCCCGTGCGCTCTCGCCTCTCGGAGTTCCTCGTCCCTCGTCCCTTTTCCCTTGTACCTAGAAGCCTCCCCCTTTGAAGTTTCCATGAAATTCGACAGAAAAGATGACCCGGAGTGCGCGCGCACACAGGAAAAGGCCAGACGCTCTGGGCGGTCGGCCGAGAGCCTCGTGGGCCCCGCGCGGAGCGGGGAGGTGCGTGGGGCGACCGTTCCCGCCGGATATGGGAGGAACTTGAGGCGACCCTAGGTCCCTCACGTTGTGCCGCCGGCGCGCGGGCTCGAGAATGCCTCAATGGTTAGTGGGCGCGATATCGCACCCGTGGTGGGCACTGGGCGGTGCAACGTGACCTTGACCATTCGAAGGCTCGAGGCTGGCGATGGTGATGGGAGATCGCTGGCAGCTGGAAAAGCTCCGAGTGGCAGGTTGTTTGTCAGGAATTTGTCGTGATGGTGCGTGCCAGGAAAGCGTACTTAGGTGGTTCGCGCGCCTCGCACTGCGGGGTCGGTATAACCTGTTTGAGGTGATCGCGGCTGATAATGTCACGAGCGGTGGATGGGGAGAGGGAGCTGGGCATGTGCTGAGCTCGCGTGAGTAGCCCAGCGCTAGGAAACGTTCGCATTTACGATGCGGACGTCTGGCGCGTGTCGGATAGGCATCCGTGGCGGTCGCGTGCAATGACAGAGAAGTAAGGATTTGCAACATCGGGAGACATATCTATGCACGTGGGCCGATGACCTCCACTTTCTATGCCTCATACCCAGCTTCGAGGAAATCGCATTCCGTGAAACGCAGCAGCTTTCGCGTCCGAACATCGCGAGTAAATGGCGACGGCGAGGGTTCCAGAAATGGTCGTGTGTTTCCCTTCAAGGGGCTAGAAGAGGGACGGATGCAGAAGGTGGTCACTTGCCCTACAAGTCTCTTACCGCGTGGGCGCGGATGCTGGAGATCCTGCGTAGACGGAGTCGATGTTCTCGAGCTCGAGGGAAGAATATACAACGCCCTCTAGCTGGCTGAGTCGATCTGTAAAGTTCTTGATCGACCGCGGGCGCCCGCACCCGTCGAGAAAGAGAAAGTTACACCAACCCCCCGGCCCCGCGATCCCGCCCCCTCTGACGTCCAGCCCTTGATGCCCCGCCTCCGCGGCTCCTTCTTTTTGGGAAATCCTTCGACCAGAAGCCCGCGTGTGCGAACATCAAAGTGGCCCGCCGCCACTGTGCAATGACACCGCGCGCGGCGCCGCACGCGCCGGCAGCCCTGACTGAATTAAGGCTGGGCTGCCGGCGCGGCCGTCGAACTTCGAAGCCCCGCAGTCCCCGCGACGTACCCCGCGACGGCTCGTGCGCGCGAGCCCGCTAGATCCGCTTCAGATAACGCGCGAAAGTTCTACGTCTCCGTTCGAGCTCCCGAGGGGCGGGGCGGGGAGGCCGGGCAGCGAAACCTGAGCTTCAGAAAATACATTCACAGCGCATCATCGATATCGGTCCCGCGACCACGGAGCCCTGCTGTCACTGACAGGGGGCCCATCGCGCGTGGAATCAGCCTGAATCGAAGCAGTCGGCCAAAGGCAACTTAGATTGACAGGTGGCGAGCCACGACCGCGTCCTGCGCACATGCGTCCCCATCAGGATTGGCGGCTGCCAGATTTGCGGGGGCGCATACGTACGGCTGGAAGGTGTAGTTGTACGCACCTAGGGTATCTTCAACATCTTGAGCGTCCGCGAGCGAGCCGCCGGACGTCGCCCGGCACCTTGGCGGGATCAGCTGGGGTCTAGAGTTCAGTACGTCAGAAGGTCGCGAGTTTATTCATCGAAGGTGCCGACAATGCTGCAGAAGATCAGAAGAGAGGCATAACCAGACTCGCCAAATTTCGCGACCTTCTTCTTGAAGGAGGAGAGCTACCGGGGTGCTCACGGCCGGACGACGGCCGGCAGTGATCGCTGTCTGGGAGTCGCGAGAGTGAGTACGATGGGACGAGGAAGGTGACCAAGAATGAAGACAACGTTCCGCGCGCACAGCACGCAGCCCTGAAACGGCCAACGCCGGTACCATTACGTGCGCGTCGCGACCGAGTTGTGCCAGCACCTATCCGGGCGAAGTCGCCCCCAAATTCTGTCCCTTGCTGGCCATTCTAGGGCGCAAAGAACAGAGCGCACTCGGTGCGCACTCCGAATTCCAGTTCTTGGCGGGGCGCGCGTGCACGTACGTCCTATGCCGGGGTTTGCGAGGGGGCTCTGGCAGGATTGGTGTAAGGAAGGCTCGCGGGTGCCGGCGGCGAGGCTGGGCCGTAACGGGCCTCGATCATGGAGTGAAGAGGTCAGGTCCGAACCCAATGTTGGGACTGGATGCGTCGATCGATGCGCTCTTCGGGTCCTAAGGGGATCGAACCGAGTGCTTGGGGACCCGCGCGCGGTAGATCCCGGTTGTCCGAGAGGCTACTGAACGCCCGGTTGCGTCGGACTGGTTGTATCGAATGCAGCCCTCCAGAGTCCCGAGAGCAGGGCGCGATCGGCGCGCACTCCGAATATCGATTTTTAGCGGAATACGCGTACGTACTGCATCTTGCGCACCCGCGGGGGCTGGACCGCTGAGAGTCTCTTGAAGTGAAGAGGCCAAGTTCTGGGACAGGATCCGTCGATCGAGACGTTCTCTCCAGGGACTTGGCGCGAGGATACCGAGGATTCCGGGCGTCCGAGAGGCTACTATACGCCCGACGAGAACTTGACGCGTCGAGCGCTAGGCAGGACGGTCGCCACAAGCCGTGCTGGTCGGGATGCATACGGCATTTTGTGCATCTAAGCTCGCTGCGAGTGGTTTGATTTACGAAGTCAGTTAGTGGTATAACGGCACATTATGACTATGGTCTCTTACCAACACGTCCGGCACGTAGCGCAGCTTCAGCCACCACCAGCTAAGACCTTGCCGCGACTCTTCCGACCGCTGATTGAGTTGCGGCTCCAAACTCGGCTCCAAACACCACCGCGCACACACCCGCGAAGCGCAGTGGTGTCCCGCCCTCGCACCCAATTGCCCTTCCTCCTCCTCCAACTTGAACCCGAGCGAGCGAGCCGGTCGCGCGCACTCGCCTTGTGCGCGCCCCTCGCTCGCGCACAAATGCCTCACTACCGAGGTCCGAAATTAAACCTGCGGCCCGCCGGGAGAAATAGACGTGCGCGCGCACCTTCGCGCGCGCGGCGTCGTCCCACGGCCATACACCGCGAAGCCTCAGGGTCGCGCGTCCTCCAGATTCCGCCCACGCCCGATGGCACGCCAGTGGCTCGAAGCCAGGATATTCCCCGCGCGCGGCACCCACCGCGCGACAGCGACGCTCAAAGAAACGAAGGTCGGAGGTCGGAGGCTGCGCGCGTCCCCGGTCTATACCTGTACCAGAGTTATTCAAGGCGAGTACCGGAGCCCGTGAGGTCCAGGCCCCCCCTGAAAGACGAGTCGCCGCGCCTGTGTCCCTGCGGGTGTCTCGTACAGAGCGAGAGAGTAGACTAGTGGATGCAATAGAGGTGAATGGACCCGCGGACTTCGGGAAGTACGAGGTGGACCGTTCTAGTGCGTGGTGTGGGTCACTCTCGGCGGTCCCCGTCGCGCACGCGGCCCGCCCGCGCTCTGGGACGGGGAGGAGACTATTACGGGAGGGAGGGACCGAGGAGCAGGCTTGCGGGAATGTAAGAAGGGCGACGGTTGGCTAGCTCGAGTCCCTGATCTCGAGGTCGAGGGAGAATGTGCTACGTACTGCATGCAGGGACGGTTGTCGTTGTGTGTGCACGCCAAACGGCGGTATGGTAGCGCTCTCGAGTCGGTCGGACTCGCGGGGCCGAAGTACTAGCAGCCAGAGCCTTGCCGGGCCGAGGGTTGCAGGGGCGCAAGCGCGAGCGTGCCCGAGCTGACAGGGCTCGCACTAGAAGGCACGCAGACGTCCCGCCAAAAGGTGCGTCGTGAGGGAAGGACGCGCCTCGGTTGCGCTCGTGCCCACGTGCGGTAGGTATACCGTGTATGGACGAGAGGCGAGACGTCTGGTGCGACGTGAGGCGACCCGAGGATCGTTGGGCGGTGCGCGGTGGACGTGATCTGGTGCATTATGTGGACATGTTGTGAGCGTCCAGGGCGTGCTGGCGCAATATGCCTCCACGACGACCGACGTGGTCGGGGCTTGGCATCGAGATCCCTACGATGTACGGGTGCGGAGGGCTGACAGGACGTCGTGTTGCGCAATGGCGAAGACGAAAACGGCGATTGACAGGGAAGGTTGTGCAGGTGGATGTCAGGCGCGCAGTCTCGTAGCGAGGTCGGCTGCATCACGACGGTCCACCTTCTAGTTTCCTAAGACCACGCTTCAGCCGCGTGGGGGACTCGAGGCGTACGTGACGGCGCTCGAACTTCAAATGGGCGGACACACTTACGACTACCAATAGGCTTCTATGGCGTTAGACCACGACATTATCGCTGCGGGATAGGAGGTTGGTGTCAAATGGGCGACCCGGAGCGGCTCGCGCGCACGTTGCCTGGCCTTGACATGGAAGCAGCGTTCCGGTGTGCTTCATGTGTGTAGTTCGGCAAGACACGGTGGAGGACGTCGATAGACGTCGATGCGTGATCATCGGTGTTCTGACAGCGCAGGGTGAGTCACGACGCCAGAGCCGCACCGAGTGACGAATCTAGACGAACCGATAGAGGGTAGTTGCTGTATCCGCAGGCGCCGCAAGTGATTGGAGTGGTTATGTGGTTCGTTGATACAGCATCCGTGTTTGTGTAGATGGCCCTCGGCGTCATGGGACGATCTCTTCCTGTATTCGGTGTAACACCATGCCGAGTCGATGAGCAGTTGCTCTGGAGTGTTTGAGAGCGAAACATACAGAAAAATGCAGTGCTCTCTCTCAGTAACAAGACGAATGAACAAGAAAAAGGCACCAAGTACTGTAGGGTGAAGCAGGCTGGCGTTGTCCTCGGACAAGTTCGTTCCGAGATGGACGGAGAATGGCTGACGCCGGGGACCCCGGAGCCACGTGGCAAAGCATTACATCATACGGGGTTCAGGGCAGGCTCGCCTTTTGGACATCTCCTGGTAGAGAAACCGTTGCCTGCAGTCGTCGGTGGCGGCGGGCTTGGGCTATTCAGCTCTCTGGCCTCACCATGCTGACACGCTACGAGATAGATCAAGTGCGAAGTCATTCGGCTACCAGAGTAAATGATTACAGAGGTAACGGCGTGCAAGCGGCGTGAACAAACATTCAGTCGTAAATCATTCTACTAGAATCTAGCATACGAAGCGTTGGCCGCCCTCCCAATTGACAGTCATCTCTGAGAGTTTCAGAGGCAGCTGCTATCGTCTGAAACCGCGGGTATTACGTCAGTACTCTACCTTTCTTCGGCCATTCAGGCCATATAGAGCAAAAGGCGTACCGCTGTTCCCAATCACGAAGTCCGCGGTGCGTGCAACGGCTCCCGTGGAGTCCTTGACCTCCGCGTGTGCGGTGACACCTGAAAACGCCTCTTTAGTCGACGTGGATACGTCGAGGAGGGTCAGGTACAGCACGAACCTGCGGGAATGTTCACGTGCCAGTCGTAGCTCGAGGTGTCGCGGGAGCCGCCGCCGGAGACTACGTAACCGTCCTCGATAGCGCTAAGTGGTTTGGTGGTCAGTAGAGGCAATGCGTGAAGAATCTGAGAGGAGCACGTACGTCTGCAAAGTTGTTATAGCGATTTTCGGCAGAAAGAGTCAGTCGTCGTGCAGAAACGCCGTTGAATGACAGGGTGATAGCAACTTACGAAGGTGTACGGGCCTATGAGCACCAGGGGTCAGCTGAGATAATCACAGCGCAAGCACTGTCGCACCCACCAACGCCTCCGGACCAAGTGAACGTCGTCGTCTTGCACTGACGAATGTCGGTCCTGGAAAGATAGAAAACCGTGGATATAGACTGAGAATGAAATGTACAACACAGCACGACGTACGGAGTGCTCATGGTCAGAGGACCGGCGGCCACAGCGACTGAGGCCACGGAGGCGACGGCGAGGAGAGAGAGAACGTTCTTCATGACCATGGCTGGAGATGAGGTGTGTGAGGAACTACTGAGAGAAGTGATGGAGAGGGCGGTGGGGATTGGGACTGACGGATTGCACCTTTATACACGCAACCAGAAGGCCAGGCGAGACAAGCGGTGTAGCAGCCAGGTGAGCAAGACGCTGGTTCCCTGCATGCGTCGTGTTTGAGGGGGGCATTTGGGTACGCCGTGGATAGAAGGATGATCGGGTATCCGCGTGAGCTTTACGGGTCGAGGCGATGAGTAGCCGTCCACGACAGTCGAGACCCCTACGCGGTGAAAGTTATAAGGCACCTAGCCACATGGTGAAAGTATTGATAGCTCCCACTGGAATACTGCTGCAGCCAAGGACTCCGAGCCTTCCATCTGTTAGAGCTTGAGAGGTTGCACGTTGAACGAATGTCTTAAGACATAAATCAGTACGCGGAACTTGTGGAGGAGAGATCATACAACACGAGCCATGACCGGCGTTGAACTGGTTCCGGTGAGCAGTGGACGTAGCCGTCTCAGCCGACTGCAAGGATCGGCGGCAAACACCAGCGAACTGAAAGCGACCAGTGTGGACGTGGTAAGACGTGTCACTGAGCGGGCAAAACATCCCTCGTCGGCTGAGAGTAGCCCGCGCCGAGGAGAACCTCAGCCCTCGACGCGTCGTTACTGCAGCACACATGGCAGATTTACTCGCAGAGCGCAGCTGCACAGAGTAAACGTAACTCGAGACGCGAACACGTCGCATGCTCGCCAACACAACGGGATTCAGTGGAGGGGTGGGCCGCTGACATTCATCCTGCGTGCATGAGATGGGTCAATGGCGCCAACATGCATATGGAGTGCATCTTTCAGGTGGTTATCTCTTGACAGGAGAGAAAGGGCCTGCATTTGGGCGGGTAGATCCTAGCGCAGTGCGGCTACTATCAGTACTGTCGGCGTTCGTGCCCAATGAAAATCATCCCATCGCCATACCTTGTGACCCGCTCAGTAAGTAGTCACCATGCTATGAGTCAAGACATCGTATCGGGAAAGCACATTGGCAACAGAACGCTTAGCCTTAGCATATTTGCCCTCGATACATGCTCAAGGAGGGGGATGAAGTTGGTGTTCCAGTCTCGGAGTATCCCGGAGGCGCCCCCAATACGTCATATCTGGTTCAGGGCAGGTCTCGTCTGCGGGCGTCTCCGGAAGGACTTGCTGCTCATCGTTGCAAACAGCGAGCTCGACAACGTTGCGCATTTTCTCTTCCCGTTCCGTCTCGCGCTCAGCGTGCGGACAGCGAAATACACCTCCTTTTTACTCCATATGAACTCTGACTTCTCCATGGACTACTCTCGCGGGGACTTGGCGCGGATAACAACATGCAGGGCAGCGAGCGACGAGCGTAGGTTCTATGGCTACAGCACGCGTTGTCGGTATCTGGAGGACAACGGCGACCCCGTTCGCTTCAGTACCGCCCCTTCATATGGGTGCTGGCGGGTGCTGGCGGTAGATGGTGGTGTTCCTTGTGTCGAGTATCGCTTAAGCATGCGGTCTCAATCGTAGACAGTCGCGCAGGTGAGCCCCCCTTTCTGTCTCTGCGTCTGTGTGCACTCCCACCCCTGCTCGAGGATGTGGGTATGAAGCTCATCCTTGTTGTCTCTCCTAATTGTAGCCGACGTGCCTCGAATCTCTAGGCGAGACAAGGACGACGGGTTCGACCGGCTGAATAGGTCATATCTGGTCCTCCGTCCGGGAACACCAACACAGGCATTGATATAGGCCGTGCCAGCGATCAGTCGGCCAAACGTAGAAGCCAGAGGGAGAGTGATAGATGGCGAGACAGGGTCGAGTAATGAGCGAGCGACGTTGGGATGGCGTTAATAGACTAGTACACGGTGCGTTCTGCGCGTTCCATGCGCGTTCTCATGCGGTTCTGATCCTCCTGGCGTCGGGGCAACAGCCATATGGGCGATAGACTTCAATTTATGGCTGAACAAGTATTCCCCTGCTCCCTGCCCATGTTCAACCTTGCTTCAGGTCAGTGTAGAGGTCTCGGAAAGATATGCAATTCGCTCATGTCCTTGTATTCATAGCGTAGTGTCCGCCATTCCAAACCAGCCACACGAGTTTCACCCTAAGATCACGTCGCACGCCATCGCTTGCTCTCCACCAGGGCATCGGCTCGATTTGCTATGACGCAAAGGGTACGAATCCGAACTCTCTGCTCGCGAGACGTGCACGGATGCGGGACGGGGTCCGTCTCAAGGCCTTTCAGGCCACAACCCGGAAACGTGCATCACATCTGGGCCGGGGACTATCACGACGGACAGCTCGCAGGTTGCGATAACTCAAATCACTACTAGTATTCCGTGCTTAGGTGAGTCGTTCCATGTTGTTGAACGGGCCAAGTACTGACTGGGACGCGACCAGATGTTCGTCGAAGGAGACTCCAGGGCTGGTGGCGGACTACGTGCGGGAATTGCACTTTCAGTACGCTGAGGCGTATCCGGTCGTCGTTATCATGCTTTGGAATGTCCATTCACACTCTTTGCTCTCTCCCGCTGATGAACTCTGCGTCACACTGCATGCCGACATCCGATCGAAGCTGGCCCTCAACGCGAGTCGTTGCCGCGAAGGTAAAGGGAAGTGACATCTAATCGGATTGCAAGGCTCGTTACGAATCGTTATAACATCAGTACTATCCGCCCTCTGACTTGACAAGGCGTTCCCCAGACTCTTTAGAGGCAGCTGCTGTCGTCTATAATAAGGCACATTCAATCAGCATTTGAAGCCTTCTCAGCTGCTCGCATAGACAAACGTACCGCTAGACTGGATGGTGAAGTCTGCCGTGCGCGCAACGGCTCCGGTGGAGTCCTTGACTTCCGCGTGCGCGACGTCGCCTACCAACGCTTTGTCAGCCCTCCCATGCTCAGTAGGGATTCGAGTGGAGAATACGTACCGGCGGGGTAGTTGACGTGCCAAGTGAAGCTCGTGGCGTCGATTGGGCCGGAGCCTTCGTCGACGATGCCTTTCTCGAGGACGCTAGAAAGGACGCGCGTAAGCTTAAAGCTAGAAGCACGTGTCACGCAAGATGGGGACGTACGTCTACGGCGTGTCCAGACGGTCGCATGGGGCAAGGACGAAGAGATTGTCAACTTTCATCGAGGAAGCTCTCGAGTACAAGAAAGCCTTACCCATGACCACGGGCCGACACCACCGGACCAGGTGAACGTCACATCCTTGCACTGAGGAATCGAAGCACTGAAAGGTTCGCAAACCGTCAGTACGAGCGTCAAGGCTGTACGTGGGGGAACTGCACTACGCACGGAGTGTTAATGACCAAAGGGTCGGCTGCGGCAACAACGGACGCCACAGAGGCGACGGCGAGGAGAGAAAGGACGTTCTTCATGAACATGGCGTAAGGGGATGAGAACGAGTTTTTGAGTCTAAGAAAGGTGAAGGAAGAGGGTGGTGAGGTCCGAGGCCAGCGCACCCCGACCTATATACGCCCAGCTATGTGCCGAGACGAAGTGCATCAGGCTGGCCAAGCAATAGAAATTAGACGTTTACCGCATCTCCAGATCTCGTTGCGTCCGGTGATCATGGCATGTTAGTTCGTGCACTGGATAGAAGCATGATCGGGTATTGGAAGGATTTACACAGTGGCGATACGTGCCCGTCTGTGATGACCGGAACCTGTACACGGTCAAGTTCATGGAATCCGGTGCTCGTTCTTGAGAAATGGTCGTAATCTCTGAAAATCCAGGAAACCTTAATGGAATTGGAGTGCGACATAGTGGGCCGACTTCTGTATCACAAGCACATCGAAAAAGTTAGCACGACTACGTGGACCTCATAAGTACTGAGCGGCAGAGAGGTCACAAACGCATACCAGCGTGATCTGAACAGCTCCACACCGGTGCACGACGCATGCAGGCGTGCTAGCTGATGCCGTTGAGACTCTGCTGCGAACAGCAACGTAGTCAAAGCGAGGCGTTTGAACTTTGTCAGACATCCTTGTCGAGCGGAGAAAGCATGCCATCGCGGCGGGTATGACCCGCCGCGCGCGCGGAGACGATCCCGGCTTCCAGGGATGGCGGAACACTACGATGGATGCGCAATTCATTCCATTTGATCCAGCCGGATAGAAGGACGAAGGACGAGAAGGGAGATACAGTGGTATACAGCACGGAACCCAACGTGACAAGAGACAAAAGGAAGGAAACAACTTCTCCAATCATACAACACCAGAAGACGTCACAACCTACAGCCCAAACCCGCCTGTCGACAACGACGGCGGGAGCGCGTCAGTCCCGTTCCCGCTCGCGCCTCCGCACGTCACGTTGATGTCGTCGGTAAGCGTAAGCTCGACGGTCGCCCCGCGCTCGAACACGTCCCACTCGAGGAAGCAGTTCGAGGGCGCGGGCTGCCCGTCGATCGTCACGTTCTGCACGAACACGGTCCCGCCCGTGCCGTCTGAGGGGTTGCCGGCGAAGTTGGTGGCGGTGATGGTCGTGGTGGTGTTGAAGATCGGGTTGAAGAAGGAGATGGAGGGGAAGAAGGGGGAGGAGAGGAGGTACTGGCGGGTGGCGGGTACGGGATAGAGGCCTGCGAGGTAGAAGGCGGCGTAGCTGGCCATGGCGCCGGAGTCTGGAGAAAGACGTATTAGTGAGACGAGAAGGAAGGCGTCGAAGAATAACGTACCGTCATTCCCGGGGAGACCATTGATGGCGGCTGTGAAGTTACCGGCAATGATCTGGCGTGAGCGTTGCGTGCTCTTCCCGGGTGCATTGGCGTAGTGATACATAAACGGAATCTGCTGAGACGGCTCGTCCGTCACGTCGAAGTAATCCTACGATGCACCGCTGTAAGTCTCAGGCGCACTGAGGAGGGTGATCTCATGCTCACTTGGTTGAAGATGAAGTCGAGTCGAGAGATGAACGCATCTGCGCCTCCTTGGAGTTCAATCAGTTTCGCGTTATCTTGGGGGACGAACTGCAGGACATCGGTGAGTTACGTTTCTGAACGTCGTATGCGAAGACATACTTGAGAGTACTAGACAGATACGTCAGGACAGAGTTCAACAGAGAAAAGCCAGAACTACTTACAACAATAGGGGACGCCTCGTAGTACCCGTCGAAGTTCGTGTTGAACAGGAAGCAGTTCGCTCCGGTAGGGTCGTGAACGCTGCAGTGGCGCGGGTCCGTAAAGCCGAAACTGCCGTTCTGGAACTTAGGCTAGCATCGACAACGTCGTTAGCCTTCAGCCGCCCGAGACCCACACATATACAACTCTGCCTACCTGCATCATGCCGACGATGGAAGGCTCATCCGGGACGGTCGTGTTCGGGTTCCATAGGTTAACAAAGTTTCCCGCGCGGCCCGCGTACTTAGTCGCGTCGTCCGTCTTGTTTAGCAGCTTCGCGACCTGCGCGATCGCAAAGTCCCCGAACGCGTACTCGAGCGCGCGCGAGACCTGTTTCGTGTTCGCGCCACCGGGCTCGATGATGTCGAACGGGATGTAGCCCATCGACTTCCAGACGTTCACCTGCCGGCCCTGGAGGTTCCAGTCTGGGGATTGGTCCTCGGCGTCAGCGAGCAGGGCATTGTAGAGGTCGTCGGGGGAGACGCTGAGTTCGGCGGCTTTGTCGGCGAATCTATCACGAAGGCTCTCAGCATAAGGAGCATGGATGGCGGTAGTGAGAACGTACTTCACGAAGAATTCTCCCAGAATGGGATCTCCGTCTAGATTGCCGTCAAAGTGAGAAGCCTGACTTCGCGTATGCAAACTAGAGACCTACCACTTCCTCCTTGCATCCACTGCTTCGCAGTCGCACCGCGGCACTCGGGAAGCCACCCCTCGTGCTGTTGGATGTTGATCATCCCGCGGACGATGCGCGCGAAGTTCTCGGGGTCATGCAGCGACATGAGGGGGTAGAGAGTACGGAATGTGTCCCACTGCGTTGACTTGTCAGAGATGCCACCACTGATATGGACAGGAGCCCACTTACGTTGCAATAGAACGAGTCATAGTAGGGTTCGGTCGAGTTCCACAGCGGGTTCTCGCCCGAATCTGTCAGCGTGGTTGTTAGCTGGCGGTCTACGCATGCTAAAACACAGGCTGAACATACAGTCAGCAGGTGAGATGTGTGTCCTGTACAGCGAGCTGTAGAACAACTCGACCGTGTCGTCGTCCACGTTATCAGTCTCGACCTGTATGCGCCCCAAGAGCTCGTTCCACGTCGCGCGCGTCGACGCGCGCACGCCATCAAAGTCAAAGTCCGGGATCTCAGCCTCGGCGTTTGAGCACGCCTGGTCGGTCGAGATGAACGACACGCCCGCACGGACGAGGACCGCGGTCGAGCCGCTGCCGTCCTGGCCGAAGCCGAGGAGCGCGCCCAACTCGGAGCGGTACCCGGTGTACTCCTGGATGCCGTCGACGAGCCCGCGGATGGGCGAGTTGCCGAGGTAGGTCCCGAACTCGGCGGGCGCGCCTAGGTCGAAGCCGTCGCCTTTGAAGTCGATGCAGGCGTACGCGCGGTACGTCCCTGGGCCGAAGCTTGCTGCGTACGTCGCGCCAGCTGTGCGTAAGTGAGGCTCGTCAGACGACGATCACGGGATGGGAGGGGCACGAGGAGTACCTGTCACGCGGCCGGTGGTAGAGTCGATGTGGACGATGGGTTCGAGTTGCTCTGCTGGCCATCGTTGGTGACGTCGACTACAAGCCGCGGAATCGTCACGTTCGAAGGGAATGTGTACCTAGCGCGCGCCCTCAGCTCAGAGAACTCGAGTAGGCCTCATGGACGCACCGGTGCAGCGCCGTGCGCCGAGTCGCCGTGAGCTCAACGCGGATGTCGGTCGACTTCGAGCGCGTCAGCAGAGGCAGGGGATGACGTCACGAGCGGAAGCGCTCACCAGATTAGACGCGAAGTAGCCCGGCTCCGCTGCATCGTCGGGAGAACCTGACAACGCGCGGGCGAATCAGAACGGTCACGGTGGAAGCCCCGCCAACGGACATAGACGGACCGTTAGAGAGCGTCTTGCGCAGGACCTTGCGCGAGTTGATGTCGGTCGGGCACACCTCGAAGCTGTTGTCGCTGCCGCACGATCCGAAGGGCCAGATCTTGAAGAGTGACAGCGGGACAGACTGCAACACGGTGGTGAGCAGGAAAGCAGATACGAGGAACGAGAAACATACGCCGCCGGTGCCGTCGTCGTGGAGCTGAGAGAATCCGGTTGCAGAGAAGCTTGGATTGGCATCATAGCCCGCGTGCTGGTGGTGCTCATAATCAGTGCGCGGACTGTGAGGGGTAGCGAACAAGACGCACGTTGTCTGGAGAGTCAGTGTCCATGCCGACTTTGACCATGCCATGGGGAAGGGTGACGCCTGGAATGCACAACATACATGTTGTATGAGCATACCGTAGGGAATGCAGAAGGTCGTGGACGTACCAGGGAAAGCATGTCCTGAGCTGGTCGTCCCTATGAACAGGTTGACGAGGCTCGCGGGGTCAGGGATAGGTACGTCCGCCCTCTTCCCGTTCGTCACCGATGCCTTTGGAAAGGCTCGGGGCGAAGACTGTGCTGAAGCGGTAAAGCCAAGAAGGGCTATAAGCAGGGAGGGCAGCATGTTGCCGTCGCTGTGATCCCTGCAGCATCCCTCCAGTGTACTTTATATACTTGCAGCGGAAATGAGTCAATCCGATCCGCGAAGGATCGAGTTAGGTGATACCGGCGGGGAAGCGGCCTTGAGCGGGGCGCGCCAGCGGGAACGGAGAGCGAGCACTGAGAATGGTTCCTTGTACTGGGGAGTGGGCCCATTGGAAGGCCGACCTGCCGCTGCCAAAAAGGCGGCCTTCTGCTCCTGGTCGCGCGTGGTCGGCAGCTCAGATGATCGGACGTTCGCTTCCGCTCGTAAGCTCCTCGTAGAGGTCTCGCGGCGCGGCCGAAGGGGTCGAGCCGTGTAGCGGCGCGCTAGAGCCGGTCGATGCGACTTGAATGCTGCAAGAGGTTCCATTCGGGGCTAAGAGAGACAGACGCGTCCGCAAGGTCCGCGTCTCGCCCAGGGCGTCGACCGCACAGGAGGGCGGATGAGGACTTCTATGCACTACCGGCGGAGGATCAGAAGCGGAAGAAGCAGTGGAGCCATGCGCGACGTCGCTCACCCGGGGCACCCGCCTGATGCACATATAGTGACCCGTGACTGTGGAGGTCGCGCTTTTACGCTCGACATAGAGTCGGCGTGCGCGCGAGGGAGAGGAGGACAATTGCGTCGGTCGCGGAACGAGTGCTGCTCTCGGCCGGAATAGCGGCTGGAGGCGAGAGAAGACTGTTTGGGACCTTTATGCACCACATGAACGCATATTACAAACTGAGAAAGGACGTAAGCAGGGTACAGGCATCTTCGAATTAGTTCCGACGACTGACCATTTACGACACGCCGGTGGCCATCTTTTTGTATCAATACAAAGTAGATACCGAATGTGCGGTCCATTCCATGCCTTCCTCAGGGCAGAAGGGGGAAGAACGGTCAGTGGCAGATGGACGGAGAAGGCAAGAAAAGATTGAGCGCCGAGACTTGGTCCGTGCGGCCCGTGTCGCGAAACGTCACGATCACATGATGCGCGTTACAAAGTGATATTAGCGCCCGTCGGCCTTGTGCATCGCGTTCTTGTTGGAGGCAGCCCTTGGCTTCGATCACCACGATACACGGCGCTTGATGCGACCCGGTCTGCCTCCGAAGAGCATCAGATAGCATTCGAGCCGTATGAACAGTCAACATGAGTAACTACCCAGCCGGTCACACCTCGCCCTCCAACGCGGGCCCTCCTGACGCCGCATCTTAACGTACATTTCCTCCATATCTTCCATATAAGCATTGATTCCTACAACGTATACCTGAAGTCTGGCGAGCGATCTCCCAATCTACGTAGCTCCTGAGGTGTGTACTTGATCCCGCGCTCATTGGCGTCTCTGGCGGCCGTGTCTCTCTGCGCGTTGATCCGCTTGTACGTGAACACCGTGATAGGCAGCACAATGAACCCGATCCCGATGAACATCAGCTCCAACGCGTCTGGCACAAACGTAGATGCGGTCAAACACATGAATTAGAGGCGGGAGTAATGCGAAGACGTACTCCCAAGAATGTAGCGGGGGGCGTCTTGAGAGCGGTAGATGTTGGAGGCGATTGCGCCCGAGAAGTTGCCTATGCCGACCTGGAGCGCCATGCCTACTCCACGCTTGTAGTGTCCCGCGAGGTTATTCCCGAGCCTGTATGTAGACGGGGACGATCAGGTGTCCGTATTGACGCGACCACGGTGGGAGTATGCTCACCATGCGACGGTGCCCGGGCATGCCGCGTACATACCAGATACGACGAGGAAAGTACCGAAGTACTTGGCGCCGATGCTCAAGTCGGCGATGTTGATGGACAGTCCGATCATAGCTAACACCAGACCAGCGAAGATGAAGGGGGAGCGCATCTTGAAGCGGTCTGACAGTGTAGCCCACAGCAGGAGATGAGCAGCTACGGGCAGGGGCGTGGTCGTATCAGCTGCTGCAGGCGAGGCTAAAGTGTATGAGCATGGGCTCACTGGCAACGACGTATGGCGGCACCGTGAGAAGTTGTGAGATAGCGGCGCTGAATCCGAAGCTACACTCGAAAGCCGTAATCAGCGCGCGTGAAATAGCGTCAATGTACAAGAACCATACCCGTTGATGATGGATCTAGAGAACAGCGCGTAAGACAGCGCCCAGACGTACAGAGGAACTATGGGAACGTACGGAAGGAAAAGGGAAATGCCAAATACTACCGGAAGAGCACAGTCAGCTTTTATGGAGTGCGAACAAAGTCCAAGCGGTACTCACGCGGACAGACGACAGACATGTAGATGAGTATCTGAAGCCAGATCTGCCAGTCGAGAAGCGCCTCGCGAATATGCCGAAGCTCGAAATGTTCCTCTTCACCGACTGACGAGTTGTCGTATTCTCCAACGGGCAATGAACGGCGATATACGGAAAGTAGAGGAAAGATGTGGGCGCACTCTTTCGATATATCACGTATGCGCGTTCTTCAGGCGTGAGGAAATGAGCCGTTTGAGGGAAATCTACGAGGACTAGTGGAGATTCGAATAGAGAGAACGTAAGGGAGTGATGAATTCACTGACCGAAGAACGCGATAAGTCCAACGACCACAGTCAAGAGACCTTCAATTATCTAGATATCAGGGCATCAGCGTTCATATCGCCTTGCATAATGAGCGTTACGAGTTGACTTACGAAGATCCACGACCAGCCGAGAAGCCCGCCGCGTCCGGACATGAATGAGATTCCAAACGCGAGCAACCCGGAGAACGCTCCAGACAGACTTGTTCCAGTGTAGAAGATACCAAGACGAAACTGGAGCATGTGTCGGGGATACCAGATTGACAAGCTGGTATACGCATGAACGGCTCTGTCGGGAATAGTAGGTGTGGTGCGACACGCCAGCACTTACTAGTATACGATGCCTGGGAATAGACCCGCTTCCGCAACCCCGAGACAGATGCGAGTACCAACAAGCTGAGGGTAACTCTTGACGAGACCCATAAGCGTCCTGTAGGGCTATCAGGGGCATGTTCTGCCAACAATAGAACGCGTGGACGCACATCACCGTACCCCACACGATCTGCAGTAACGCATGAGTTCGAATCTCAAGACGTAGAGAAGAGCGGGACTCACTGTGAGGCTTGGAAGCCATTTCGACGGCCGGAATTTCTTGAGTACAAGGCTGCTCACATACGTTTCATCCCTTCATCCTAGAGGTGACAATCTGTTACGCACTTGGATGGACACTCGCACAGACAGTATGGCTGTAAAAAGGCAAACGCTTAGTGAGGAGATATCTGACGTCTAAGCCGCGGACCACTCACGATGAAATACATCGTCTTCAAGGACGGATCAGCAACTCGCATAACAGTTGTAGACATGCGTACTTACCAGGGCAATGTTGAACTTGTTCCCATCCAGATTCAGTTGCGTCGTCAGTCCTTGCAGCTTAGCGTTACCTGAGAACGATTGAGTCTCCACGTGCGTTTCAAGTCCGTCAACCACGTACCAATGTTACCTCTGTCAAGGTACGAACAGAGGTACATGACGGTGAGCATGGGCATGAGCCAGAAGTCGATCTTCCTCCACAGCCTCCTCTCCTGCTCCGGGGTGAGGGACGGCGGGGGTGCGGACTTATCGTCGTCCATGTACGCGAAGTCGCACTCCTTGACGGTTGAAAGCGCCGCGGCTTCTGCAACCACCTCAGGATGGAAAGGATTCGCCGTCTCTGACATCTTGCATGGGCACGTCTTCTGAGTGTTGTGGTCGTCCGACGAAGAGCAGTAGAATCGTGCGCGTGTGCAAGACGCTGGATAAGAAGGGGGGCGTCCGGCAACAAACACGCATCGACGCCGACTCTTTAACGTCCTGGTTCTACGGAGTGGGAATGCGTAGCCGGTAAAATGGTGGATGCTGCGTATGTTGCAATATTAGACGTCAACTGGAAGTGCAAATCAGCTCGGTTCAGAAGGAAGGAGGACAAAGTATTTATAGTGGCGCAGAGGATGACGGGGTTGAAACTGCCACAGTATTTCCAGACTCTGCCGCGTGGATAGTGCGGACTGAGCGTACACGAGGAATTGACCATGACATTTCCACGACAGGGTGCGAGAGGTTCTATGGAGGTTGTGTTCTACCTGACTCCAAGTCGCGCGACGCTCGCGGAAAGGTCTCCGACCCCGTCGGCTACGTTCCGTAATGAGTATACCGTGACATGTGTAGCAAGCAGTGCCCAGTGATTTTGTTCCTGCAACAATACTATTCAATCGCTGATAACGTTTCCCTCTGTCAGGCAGAGTACCGCGTAATGCTCACTTACGAGAAGGCCTGGACGGCGGTGCGAAACGAGCAGGGTCGATGACTTCTAGAGCAAATGCGACAATCGCGAACAGAGCGAAGACAAACTTGGCGACAGCGGAAGCTAGTCACGGTCAAAGTCCGCGGGGGGTACAGGAAGCGATCAAGATCAAAGACTGACGCGTGATCAGCGCGCAATCAAGGCTCTGAATGCGCAAAACACATGTGCAGTAGGCGGTGCCTGAAGAACAGGTCAACTTGCGCAGCAAAGGTGGCTGTCATGAAGAGTCTGTCATCTGGGAGACGGCGGACTCCACGCTAGCACGCACCTTCGTTCCTATAAGGCGAGGACGACGCCTGATGTTGTCAGTGCGTAGTCAACTACGGTCATGAGCAGAGACTGTCCGATGGCGAGGGTCTCTTCGCTGCTGGCATGCGTAATCCACATAAAGATTTCGAGAGGGTGCCACGGCGGTCAACCGTGACGGCGTTGCCAGCGGAGCGAGGGGCGGATAGGGCGCCGTGCCACTCTTAGATAGCGTCCAAAACTGCTTGAAGAAACGTTCGTGTTCAATTTGATACCTAGCGATAATGAGGCAACCGAAAGCACACTGCGTAGAAGCGACGACGGTATCCGGTAGAGAGAGAATTGGACGAGACATGCGTCTTGGACGCCCGAGCGCTGGCATCAAATGAGGCGCCGACGGCCGCACGGGCCGTTAACTCCGGCGCCTAGAGCATGTTTCAGACGCGACATGACGTCACCTGGCAAGCCCACTTCAGACGCGTCGCGGCTCACAACTCGTATGTTGCTTCAACTCGGCGTGTTATGCGTCTACAACGTGTATCTGAAGTCTGGTGCACGGTCACCCATCCTGCGCAACTCCTCTGGCGTGTACTTCACTCCGCGCTCGTTGGCGTCTCTGACGGCCGCGTCTCTTTGCGCGTTGATGCGCTTGTAGATGAGCACCGTAACGGGGAGCGAGATAAACCCGATTCCAACGAACATCAGCTCCAGAGCGTCTGGAGGTGATGCAGACAGCGATACCATTTAGCCGCATAGAAAGGGAACTTGGAGTAACGGGAGGACGTACGTCCAAAGACGTAGCGGGGCGCGTCTTGAGAGCGGTAGATGTTCGACGCGATCACGCCGGAGAAGTTGCCTATGCCGACCTGGAGTGCCATGCCTACGCCACGCTTGTAGTGTCCTGAGAGGTTATTACCGAGCCTGTGTGCAGTCGGGAATGATCAGGTGATGGCGCTGACGCGTAAGCAGATGGGGCGTACTCACCATACGACGGTGCCCGGACACGCTGAGTACGTACCGGATAGAAGGAGGAAGGTACCGAAATACTTAACCCCGATGCTCACGTCAGCGATGTTGATAGACAATCCGACCAGAGCGAGCACCAGCCCAGAGAAGATGAATGGGGAGCGTATCTTGTAGCGGTCGGACAATGTTGCCCACAGTAGAATGTGGGCAGCTGCAGGTAGGAGAGCGGTCGTGCAACTTCGTCTTTTAGGTAGAGTTCAATGATGTGCTCATAGACTCACTGGCAACAACGTAGGGAGGAACCGTAAGGAGCTGCGAGATAGCGGCGTTGAATCCGAAGCTGCGCTCAGAGGCAATCATCAGGGTGGATGGAACGTCTCGAGTATGCAAAAGCCGTACCCGTTAATGATGGATCTGGTGAATGGCACAACTCATCAGACGACACCCGTATATGTGGAAGAGCAACAAGAACTTACGGAAGGAAGAGAGAGATGCCATACACTACGGTAATGAGAGTCAGAAGGCATATCAAGTGCGGGAAAGTAGCACATGGTACTCACATGGACAGACGATCGAAATGTACACGAGTATCAGAAGCCAAAGTTGCCAGTCGAAAAGTGCCTCGCGAATATGCCGGAGCTCGAAGTGCTCCTCTTCACCAACGGACGAGTTGTCGTATTCTACAGCACACAGTGTGATTGTGAATGAAGTAATATGACGAGTATAGCAACAACAGGGGCGTACTCTTTCGGTAAATCACGAATGCGCGTTCTTCCGGCGTGAGGAAATGCGCAGTTTGAGGAAAGTCGACAAGCACTTGACAACGCTGTAGTCAGAGAAGGGATAGTAGGAGAGTCAAGGGGCCACTGACCAAAAAACGATATCACTCCAACAACCACGGTCAGAAGACCTTCAATAATCTGTATACCAGGACATCGGCATTCGTATCGTCCATAAATACGAGCGGTGAATGTTCACATACAAAAATCCAAGACCAGCCGAGAAGCCCGCCGCGTCCCGACATGAACGAGATTCCGTACGCGAGCAGCCCGGAGAACGCTCCGGACAAAGTTGATCCCGCGTAGAAGGTACCTAGACGGAACTGAAGCATGTGTCGGGGATACCAAATAGACAAGCTGCAACATGAATAGATAATGAGATTCACGGTAGTAGACGAGCCACGATGTACAAGTACTTACTAGTACACGATGCCGGGATATAGACCTGCTTCCGCAACCCCTAGACACACGCGCATGCCCACAAGCTGAGGGTAGCTCTTGACGAGACCCATAAGCGTCCTGTGTAGAACGTCAGACAGACACATTAGGTCAAGGATAATGCACCTGTACGTACATGACCGTACCCCACAGGATCTACAGCAACGATTAGCTCGGCTTGCAAGACGTAGGGACAATCGCGTAGCTCACTGTAATGCTTGGAAGCCATTTCGACGGCCGAAACTTCTTGAGTACAAGGCTGTTTATATGCAGATCAATCCCGTGATCCTACAGACGACGCAGTAGTACGCACTTTGACGGACACTCGCACAGACAATACGGCTGTATATCGGCGAACGTTCGATAAACCTTGGAGTCCTGTACTCCAAGCCACATATTGCTTACAATAAAATACATCGTCTTCAAAGAGAGATGAGCCACTCATACGAGAGTTATAGACTGACTGACTTACTAAGGCAATGTTGAACTTGTTCCCATCCAAATGCAGCTGCGTGACCAAGCCTTGCAGCTTAGCATTGCCTGATAGCAAGTGAGTTCGAAGTGTATGCGTCTACGACTGGCTGGCCTAACATACCGATATTACCTCTGTCTAGGTACGAGCAGAGGTACATGAGGGTGAGCATGGGCAAAAGCGACAGGTCGATTTTCCTCCATAGCTTCCTCTCCTGCTCCGGTGTGAGTGACAGAGGGGAAACGGGCTTATCGTTCTCTGTGTCCGTGAAGTCGCGCTTCTCGCCCGTTGAGAGCGCCGCAACTTCCTCAACCATCTCTATGTGGATAGGGCTCTCCTTCACTGACATGTTGCTGGTTGAGTTATTTGAGTGTTGCAGTCGTCTGAACGAGAGGAAACTCCTGCGTGCAGTGCGGAACGCAGGATAAGAGGAGGAGCCTCCGAAGACGAACGCGCAGTGGCACCCCTCCTTAAGGTCCTTACTGTGCGGAGTGGGAATGCGTAGCCGGGAAAACGGTGGATACTGTCGACTTCGCCGTCTTGGACGTCAACCGGTAGTTCAGTTCATCTCGGTTCAGAACGAATCGACTATTTATAGCAGCACGTAGGTCGAGACGACTGAAGTTACCACCGCATATAGTAGACTCTATCGCAAGGCTGTAGATTGAGTGTAGACGAGGCGTGTATCGTGTCCCTGCCATTGTACGAGGCTGATCGTCTTTGAAGGGTTGGTTTCAGTTCACCGCGAGTCGCGCGATGCTCGTGTTAAGGTCACCGACCCATCGGGTGAGCCCCGTGATTGGTATATCGTAACACGTATAGCAAACAGTGGTCAGTGGTCATGCTCCTGCGAGAAGCCTAATAGTTCACTCACTGCTAACGTTACTCTTCCATTAGTAGAGCAGTTGGACGTAATTCTAACTTACCTGAAAGACAGCCAGGCGCAGCAAAAAGAGCACGATAGATGCCTTCTAGGTCAGGCGCGAGGATTGCGAGCAGAGCCAAGAATGGCTCGGCGCCGAGCGGGAAGATAGTCCCCGTCGGAGTCCGCGGGGGCACAGGAAACGATCAAGATGGAAAACTGACGGGTGATCAAGGCGCAATATAGGCTAAGAATGCGCGGAAAGTAGGCACAATAGTGCCTGAGGAGGAGGTCAGAGTGTGTAGCAGAAGTGGCTATCATCAAGGGACTGACGTTCGGGAGACGACGGACTCTTAGATGCTGGCACGCACCTTCGTTCCTTCAAAGCTACAACGCCTGACGTTGTCAATGCATCGTTGACCTTGATTTTGAGCAGATTTGGCGAGGGTATCCTTGCTTCTTTTATGCACAATACGCATAGGAAGTTCAAGACGTTGGGTGCTCCCGCGTGGAGAGCAGCATGTGACAGAGGTGGGCGGTTGGCGTTGGCGGCGGACCAGGGGACGGGTAGGGATAGCGACCAAAACTGCTTCAAAAGCGTTAACGTTTGTTTGCCATTTGATGTTGCTAATGAAGAACTGAAAGCGCGCTGCGCAGAGGCGGCGATTGTATCCTGTAGAGAGAGAAATTCGGATGAGACCTGTCTCGAACACCGAAGCGCTGATATCAAATGAAGCGCCGACGGCCGCTCCAGGCCCTAGCGTGTTTCGGAGGCCTCATGACGTCACCTGGTGGCAGGCCAGCTTCAGACGCGTCGCCGCTCATGACATTGATATTTCGCATCTAGGCGTATTACGGGACTACAACGTGTACCTAAAGTCGGGTGCACGGTCACCCATCCTGCGTAGCTCCTGGGGCGTATATCTGACCCCGCGCTCATTGCCGCCTTTGGCCGCTATGTCCCTCTTCGCGTTGATCCACTTGTACGTGAGCACCGTGATAGGCAGCGAGACGAACCCGATCCCGACGAACATCAACTCCAACCCATCTGTACACAGCGTGGAGAGCAATGTGAGTCAGACATATGAAGATAGGAACGAGAGTAATGCAGATACGTACGTCCAAGAATGTAGCGAGGGGCGTCCTGGGAGCGGTAGATGTTGGACGCGATCGCGCCCGAGAAGTTGCCTATGCCAATCTGAAGCGCCATACCGACTCCACGCTTGTAGTGCCCCGCAAGATTATTCCCGAGCCTTTACGTGGGCGCAGAGAGTCAGCACACGGTATCGACGTAGTCGTGCGCCATGTGCATACCATGCGACGTTGCCCGGGAAGGCGGCGTACACGCCGGATACAATGAGGAAAGTACCGAAATACTTCACCCCAATGCTGACGTCGGAGATGTTGATGGAGAAACCGACTAAGGCGAAAACCAGCCCGGCGAAGATGAATGGGGAACGCATCTTGAGGCGATCGGACAATGTGGCCCACAAGAAGACGTTCGCGGCTTGGATAGAAGCATGGTATGAGAAGTTACTCGTGGACGAGAGAATTTGTGTATGAACGCACTAGCGACGACATACGGAGGTACAGTGAGGAGCTGCGAAATGGCCGTATTGAATCCGAAGCTGCATAGGAAGAGGATCATCAGAACGCGTGAAGTAACAGGACGTTCAAGAATCGTACCCGTTGATGATGGACCTAGTGATCTAGGTATTAGACGAGATCTCTGCATAGAGAAGAACAGCTGAAACCTACGGAAGGAAGAGCGAGATGCCATACACTAACAAGATGCACCTGAGCTTATAATAACCAAGAGATAATGTAATGGAATGCTCACGCGGACCGACGATAGACATGTATACGAGTATCTGAAGCCAGACTTGCCAGTCGAGAAGAGCCTCCCGTATATGTCGGAGCTCGAAGTGTTCCTCCTCGCCAACAGACGAGTTGTCGTACTCTGGAGAGGAATATCAACACAGATTTACAGCAGCCGCAGGCGAGACTTACTCTTCCGATATACGACATATGCACGCTCTTCCGGCGTGAGGAAGTGCGCCGTTTGAGGGAAGTCAACGAGGACTAACTTACATTCAGACAACAATGCTAACATGAGACTTGTGAGTGTACTTACTGAAGAACGACAATATGCCAACGGCTACAGTCAACAGTCCTTCAATAATCTGGTTGAAACATCATGAGCGTTGGTTCTGTCTAGCGATATGAGCACAAAAACGAGGCTTACAAAGATCCACGACCAGCCAAGGAGCCCACCACGGCCAGACATGAACGAGATGCCGAACGCGAGCAGTCCAGAGAACGCTCCGGCTATACTAGCTCCGCCGTAAAAGATACCTATACGGTACTGGAGCATGTGGCGGGGGTACCAGATGGACAGGCTTGCGTACGAGTGAGCATGAGGATCGGGAGAAGGAGTGGGATGTTGAACGAGAATACTTACTAGTATACTACGCCTGGGAAGAGACCCGCTTCTGCAACACCGAGACAGATGCGCGTACCAACGAGCTGAGGGTAGCTCTTTACGAGACCCATTAGTGTCCTGCCAAGATAGCGTCAGCAAAATACGTCCGTTCGAGGACATAACGCGCGAACGTACATGATTGTACCCCACAAGATCTATGATCGCAGATCAGCTTGGTTAGCAAGATGTAGGAAGATAAACGGGGCTCACCGTGATGCCTGGGAGCCATCTCGACGGTCGGAACTTCTTGAGTACAAGGCTGTTCAAGCGCCGCGTTACTTCGTCATTCAAACGGAGACAGATCGGCACGTACTTTGCAGGACACTCGCAGAGACAATACGGCTGAAGAGAGACAAACACTTCATGAGAACGGGATTGTCCCTGAGCGCGATCTGCTCACAATAAAATACATCGTCTTCGAATACTGGTCAGTCGTAAGTACGAGAATGATGAGCTGCACAACATACCAGAGCGATGTTGTACTTGTTTCCATCCAAGTGCAGCTGCGTAGTCAATCCTTGCAGCTTAGCATTGCCTGAGAACGAGTCAGTACATGCGTGCGTACTGCGCTCCAGGCCTGTCGATGACGTACCGATGTTGCCTCTGTCCAAGAACGAACAGAGGTACATGAGGGTCAGCATAGGCATGAGCCACAAGTCGATCTTCCGCCATAGCTTCCTTTCTTGCTCCGGGGTGAGAGGCGGCGGGGGCGGTAGCTTATCGTCATCCTCGTACGCAAAGTCGTGCTCCTTGACGGAAAGCGCTGCAGCATCCACAACCACCTCCGCATGAATCGGGCTCTCCTTTTCTGACATCTTGCACGGATGTTTCTTCCCAGTGTCGAAGTCGTCCGAACGAGGGGTAGATGGTCCTACGCAAGAAGCTGGACAAGAAGAGGGGCGTCAACGACGGACGCGCGCCGCCATTCCTCCCGAAGGCCCTTATCGTGCGGAGTGGGAATGCGTGGCCGGACGAATAGTGCACGCTGTGGATGTCGCCATCTTGGACGTCCATGAGCTGTCAAACGAGAGTTCAGTTTAGAGAAGGAGCCGGCGCATGCAAGGGTCACGAGGACATGAGCGCTCCCGCCAATGGCAGCAAGCGCAGACCAGGAACCTGAAAGTCGACCACGAGGGCATTCACGTCGCGCGCAAAAAGAAGCCTCCCCATCCAAATTGTACCATGTCAATCACCGTCCTATGGCCTCGGTGGAATACAATTAAATTGCCTCTACCCTTGTAACCCACTCTATCGTCAATCATACCCTCCCGCGAAGAGTGAGGTGGGAAGGGGTTCCGACGTCGAGTCGCATGAGGCGTTATGGTTCTCTGTAACCTCGAGCGACACAAGCTCGCTTTTCGTAACGCGTCCTACTCGAAGAAGCCATTCGACTTTCACGGTTGTCCATCAATCCTCACACACTGTCGAAGGTAAACGCTGTCAGAAGTAGCGTACCTGAAAGGCTAGGGCAACCCACCTTAACGAAGACATGCCCTCCTACACCGTCCGCAGGACTTCCCTAGAACCCGTCGGCGCGTACCGCCATCGTGGCTTGTGGTACGAGACCTGAGCGAAGTATGGGGAACAAGGACATTTCAGAAAAGCGGCGAGTGATAAATGGACGGAAGCAAGAAAAGAATTGACGCTCGGACTTGGTCCGTGCGGGCCGCGTCGCGAGATGTTACGATCACATGATACGTCCTGCAAAATGACGTCAGTCGTCATCGAGCACACATCATTCGCGCTCCTGCTGCAGGGTTTCCTCCGACAACACTACTACTATTGGTGACCGGTTCAGATGGTAACTGTAGAAAACACGCGCATCCTACCATTATGTCTATCGTTGCTCTCGACATACAACACTCAAAACGTATTTACGGTCAAAGTGAGTCAATATCAAGTCGATATTCGTTGTTACTCGTCCAACCGGCCGCCGCCTACCCATACCCTCAGCCGGATGCCGGGTCCATCATGACCTGCATACACCGCACACAAGTTTAGACTACAGCGTGTACCTGAAGTCGGGCGCCCGATCTCCCATTCGCCGTAGCTCCCCCGCGGTGTATTCGACACCGCGCTCGGCAGCGTCTTTCATGGCAGCGTCCCTTCGCGCATTGATGCGCCTATACGTGAGTACGGTGATGGGAAGCGAGACGAGCCCAATCCCAACGAACATCAGCGACAGCGCGTCTGCGCATATAAACAGAAACGCGATATTCAGCCACGGAGAAATGGGAGTAATGATCATGACATAACGTACGTCCAAGGATGTAGCGGGGCGCGTCTTGAGACCGGTAGACATTTGACGAGATCGCGCCCGCGAAGTTGCCTATGCCAATTTGGAGCGCCACGCCGACTCCGCGCTTGTAATGTCCGGAGAGGTTGTTTCCGAGCCTACATACGGGGGTTGACAGTTAGCTAAGTAGCGTTGGCGCGAATATACATTGGGTGCATACCATGCCACGTTGCCCGGAAGGGCCGGATACACACCGGATACAATGAGGAATGTGCCGAAGTATTTCGCGCCGACGCTCACATCAGCAATGTTAATCGAGAAGCCAACCAAGGTGAGGACGAGTCCCGCGAGGATGAAAGGGGAGCGCATCTTGAGGCGGTCGGACAACGTTGCCCACAACAGGACGTTCGCCGCTATGCGTAGGAGCACGGTCTGATACGCTGCTACGGATAAAGGTAGAGAGCGTGTGTGTAAGCTTACCAGCGACGGCGTAAGGAGGTATAGTGAGGAGTTGTGAGATGGTCGCGTTGAACCCGAAGCTAAACCGAGAGACGGGCATTAGGGCATGGGACACAGCAGAGAGATATTCAAGAGCTTTACCTGTTGATGATAGATCTAGTAAACGAATGGTATGTTAGTCAACGTCTGCATAAACTGAAGAACGATTGAGGCCTACGGAAGGAAAAACAGGATTCCATACACTGTCCCAAAACAACTCAGCCTCCCACGACTGCGAGAAGATTGCGAAGAATGCTCACATGGGCCGACGATAGACATGTATATGACTATCTGGAGCCAGACCTGCCAGTCAACGAGAGCCTCCCATATGTGCCGGAGCTCGAAATGTTCCTCCTCGCCGACAGACGAGTTGTCATATTCTATAGAAGACGATCAACAGAGATGAACGAAAACTATAGAGGCAATGCAGAATTACTCTTCCGATGCAAGACATATGCACGTTCTTCCAGCGTGAGGAAGCGCGCCGTTTGAGGAAAGTCGACCAGAACTAGGATGCGTTCAGACACGGGAAAATGTAAGCAAGTCTAGAGTTTACTGACCGAAAAACGAGAGTATGCCAACCACGACGGTTAGGAGACCTTCGATAATCTGTTGGAAAGTCGTCAAGACGCGCATAATCTAGCTATTCGAGCACGGAACCAAGGCTTAGTACTTACGAAGATCCACGACCAGCCAAGGAGCCCGCCGCGTCCAGACATAAACGAGATTCCGAATGCGAGCAGCCCAGAGAAAGCTCCGGCCAAAGTGGCGCCACCGTAAAAGATACTGATACGAAATTGGAGCATGTGGCGAGGGTACCAGATGGACAAGCTTGTGAAAAAGCGAGGATTGAGATCGAGAGCAAGGTTTGCTGTAATGGTGCGAAACGCGAATACTTACTAGTACACAACACCTGGGAACAGTCCTGCTTCGGCAACGCCGAGACAGATGCGTGCACCTACAAGCTGAGGGTAGTTCTTGACAATGCCCATCAGCGTCCTGGTCGAAGCATTAGAAAGACATTCCTTCAACACAGCAACGCGCGTACGTACATGACGGTGCCCCACATAATCTTTCGTGATTAATTAGTTGGAAAGGTGTGGCGTAGAAACACGAGCGCAGCTCACCGTAATGCCAGGGAGCCATCTCGATGGTTTCAACGTCTTGAGGACGAGGCTGATTCAAGTTAGATTCGCTGTAAAATCCGAGAAACTCCGTCTGTACCCACTTCGCCGGACACTCGAACACACCGTATGGCTGTGTATAGGCGAACACCTGATGAGTGCCGCCGACTTGGTCTTTGAGTAGGCTACTCACAATGACATACATTGTCTTCGAAGACGTATCAGCGGCGTATACGAGGACGGTAAGTTCATGCACTTACTAGCGCGATGTTGTACTTCTGCCCATCCAAGTGCAGCTGCGTGGTCAATCCTTGAAGCTCAGCATTGCCTAAGGACGTGTGAGCCTGCATGTGTACTAAGCTTCAAGCCCGACGATAACGTACCAATGTTACTCCTGTCCAAGAATGAAACGAGGTACATGAGGGTGAGGATGGGCAAGAGGCGCAAATCGATTTTCCTCCATAGTTTCTTCTCCTGCTCTGGGGTGAGAGTCGGTGGAGGCGGTAACTCGTTATCTTCCGTGTCCGAAGAGTTCGAGCGCTCCTTCACGGACAGCGCCGCGTCTTCCGCGACTACCTCGGCGTGAATGGGGCTATCCTTTTCCGACATAGTATGAACGAGGGGTAGACAGTCCTAGATAGAAAGCTAGACAAGGAGGGCGTGCCGTGAAGAACGCGCGCCGATTTCAAGCTTCCTGTTGCGACATATTTATCGTACGGACTAGTGGGAAAGCGCAGCCCGGAAAATGGTGGAAGCTGGGGATGTCGCCGTCTTGGACGTCTATAAACTGCACGCTGAGAGTTCAGGAATCAGTTCAAAGAATGTAAGGGGCGCGAGAACATAAGCGTGTTTGTGAATAGCATTGATCGCATACCGGCGACCCCAGTCTTGACTACAAGGGCTGTTACTTCGCGCGCAAACAGAAGTCCCTGTTGTACGCCGATCACTGCTTTCCTATAACCCTGAGCGCATTACAACAAACCGGCCTCTACCCTTGGAACTTTAACCACCATCAATTATACCCTCCAGTAGAGAGGGAAGGGGACAAGGCACCCGAAGTCGAGCCGCATGTGACGTTTATCTCGTCCGTAAGCTCAAGCTCCACCATCGAACCTCTCGTAAATACGTCCTACTCGATAAGGACGTTCGAATTCCACGGCCGTCCATCGATCTTCGCACTCTGTCGAGGGGGTAAGCTAAATGATGCCAGAGGTAGCGTAGCCGGAGAGTCGGGATAACTCACATTGACGAAGACACAACCTCCTCAGTCCCCTATGGGATCACCTATCGTCTCTCGTCTCGATCTGAGTGAAGTATGAAAAAGAGAAGAGAATTTGAGGACTCGTCTACAGGCAGAAAGAGGGTAAACCCCAGCGAAGTAGAGTGGAACGTAGTTCCTATGCTCGCTCTCCTCATCATATCAAAGGTGCTCACCCAAGGAGACCACTCGGTGTTGAGTACGATGCCTCGAGGATGAAGCGGCTGAACGTCCGCCTAATCGTCGGGATGGAGCACTTCCCACGAGAGCTTCGGTAAGAGCGCTGCAATCGAGACGCACTTCAGTGGCCAGCGGTGCGAAATTAGACCACTACGCTACAATGCATTGACGGGAGCGGCGCAGTAGCGCAGTGGACGCGCGCGGCAGACCCGGACGAGGACGAGGATCCAAGGAGACCTGGATCGCTGCCTGACCTTCCAGACTACCATCGTTCCGGAGTCTAAGAAAATTATCCAAGCAGGCACATTAGAATCATGTAAATTGATGGAGACAGGGAGGCGCACCATTGTTATTGGAAAGATCGCGGACGCTGGGCGCGCAGGGGCGGACATCTGTTTTACGACACGTCCAGGTTGAATGACCTCATTTTCCCAGAAATGATGCGAACTCTATGCCGAAGATGCTGCTCGTGCAGCCCCTTTCGGCGGGCAGGGAAACGGCGAGCGGTAAATGAGGTAAATGGACGGAGGAGGCAAGGTCAGAATCGACGCTCGGACTTGGTCCGTGCGGGCCGTGTCGCGAGAGGTGACGATCACGTGATGGCCTCCTGCAAAATGACGTCAGTCGCCATCGGGCACACACATCGCGCGCTTGGCACCTGCTGAAGGGCTCGGGCCAACAACTACTACCAATGACCGGTTCCCATAATCATTACATTCCATAATCAAACACACGCGTCCCAGTCTGTCTACCACTGCTTCCAGCACCCAACAATCACACTCAAGCTGTATGTACGATCACATCGCCAAAGTATGTAAGTTAATCTTCGCTGTTACGAGTCGGCCTTCTCTCTCAGTCGGACGCCGGGGCCATCACGACTTGCATGCTTCATGCGCCAGTGTAGGCTATAACGTGTACCTAAAGTCGGGTGCACGATCACCCATTCGCCGTAGCTCCTCAGGCGTGTACCCTACCCCACGGTCCTCGGAGTCCTTGACAGCGGCGTCCCTCCGAGCATTGATCCGCTTATACGTGAGCACTGTGATAGGAAGCGAAACGAACCCGATCCCGACGAGCGCCAGCGACACCGCATCTGTAGATCATACAAACGATAGTAAGGTTAAATCCCGAGACAAGGGGAGTGAGAGTAACGCCAAGACGTACGTCCGAGAATGTACCGGGGTGCGTCTTGAGTGCGATATATGTTAGACGCAATCGCGCCCGAAAGGCCGCCTATGCCGATCTGGAGAGCCATACCCACTCCACGTTTGTAGTGTCCAGCGAGGTTGTTTCCGAGCCTGTACTCGAAGATGGACAGTTGGCTGATATTATTGACGCGGACATTCACTGTGTGCTTACCATGCGATACTCCCCGGAAGAGCCGCGTACACGCCGGATACGATGAGAAAAGTACCGAAGTACTTTACCCCAATGCTCACGTCGGCAATGTTGATCGAAAAACCAACCAAGGAGAAGACAAATCCCGTGAGGATGAAAGGGGAGCGCATCTTGAAGCGGTCAGACAACGCTGCCCACAATAGGACGTTCGCCGCTATAAGTAGAAGAACGGTTTTATAGCTGCTCTAGGTGAAGGTAGGAAGGGTGTATAAGCTCACTGGCGACGACGTAAGGAGGCACAGTTAGAAGTTGTGAGATGGTCGCGTTGAAACCGAAGCTGTACCGAAAAATAGTCATTAGAACGCAAGAGATAGGTAAGCTATTGGACGGATATTCATGAGCTATACCTATTGATAATGGTCCTAGTAAATGATATGTTAGGCGATGATTGCATATATAGAACGGCGATGGAGACATACGGAAGGAAAAAGACAATGCTATACACTACCTCAAAGCAATTGAGCCTCTTACGGTGACTGCGAGAGAATTGCGCGGAGAGCTCACATGGACCAAGGATAGAAATATGAACTAGTAACTGAAGCCAGATTTGCCAGTCGAGGAGAGCCTCCCATATATGTCGAAGCTCGAAGTGTTCCTCCTCGCCAACTGACGAATTGTCGTATTCTGAAGAAGACGATCAATCAAGATGTACAAAACCTACAAAGGCAACGCCGATGTACTTTTCCGATGCATGACGTACGCACGCTCTTCTAATGTGAGGAAGTCGGCCGTTTGAGGGAAGTCGACGAGGACTAGAGTGCGTTCGGATGAGAGAACATGGAGGCAAGTCTCGAGTTTACTAACCAAAAACCGAGATAATGCCAACAACCACTGTGAAGAGACCTTCGATAATCTGTTAGAGGGTCGTCAGCATCGACACAGTCTAGTTATAAAAACGTAGAACCGAGGTCGAGTACTTACGAAGATCCACGACCAGCCAAGGAGCCCGCCGCGTCCAGACATAAACGAGATTCCGAATGCGAGCAGCCCAGAGAACGCCCCAGCCAAAGTGGCGCCGCCGTAAAATATGGCGATACGATATTGGAGCATGTGGCGAGGATACCACAGAGACAAGCTTGTAACCCAGGAGTCAGCGCTGAAATTGAACGCGAAAAACAGGACGTGACGCGTGAACACCTACTAGTATGCGACGCCGGGGAAAAGGCCTGCTTCTACAACTCCGAGACAGATGCGCGTACCTAACAGCTGAGGGTAATTCTTTACAACACCCACCAGCGTCCTGGGTGCAATATCAGAAGCATATTCTCTCGAGGAACCGGCCCGCGAACGTACGTGACAATGCCCCATACGATCTGTTACCATGCATAAGTTGAGAGGATGAAACGTGGAAATAGAAGCGTAGCTCGCCGTGATGCCTGGGAGCCATCTCGATGGCCTAAGCCTCTTCAGGACAAGGCTGTGAAGACTTAGATTCATTCTATGACCGGAGCAGATACGTCGACACGTACTTTGAGGGACATTGGAACAGACCGTATGGCTATGCGTACATAGGGACACATGTAATGGGTTCCCTAGGCTTGGTTTCTAGACAGGTTACTCACAATGATATACATCGTCTTCGAAGACGGATAAACAGCACATACGAGACTGGTATATTCACGCACTTACGAGCACAATGTTGTACTTGTTCCCATCCAAGTGAAGTTGCGTAGTCAACCCTTGAAGCTTAGCGTTGCCTGAAAATATCCGCGCCTCTGCGTGAGTATGTACTACGTTTCAAACACACCAATGACGTACCGATATTACCTCTGTCCAAGAATGAACAGAGGTACATGAGGGTAAGCATGGGCAAGAGCCTCCAGTCAATTTTCCTCCATAGCTTCCTCTCTTGTTCTAGAGTGAGAGTCGGTGGGGGCGGCAGTACGTCGTCTTCTGTATTCGCGAAAATCGAGCGGTCCTTCACAGAAAGCACTGCCGTCCCTTCCACAAGTGCTTCTGCGTGAATCGAGCTTTCCTTTTCTGACATCTTTCACGGATGTATATCCTCCGGGTGCCTTTGTAGCCTGAAAGAGGGGTAGACGTCCCTACGCAGTAAGTTGGAAGAGGAGGATGTCCAGCGAAGGACGCGCGCCAACTTCTCCCCACCACGAGATCTTTATCGCGCGAAGCAGTGGGAACGCGCAGCCTGACAAATCGTAGAAGCTGGGGAAGTCATCACCTTAGACGTCTATGAACTGTAGACCGAGAGTTCAGGAATCAGCTCAAAGAACGCAAGAGGCGTGAGAACATAAGTATTCCTGCGAGAGCCATTGATTGCATACTAGCCGCCTCAGCCTTGAGTCTTGACCACGAAGGCTGTGACTTCGCGCGCAAACAAAAGATCCCTTTTTACTGTGATCACCGCCATCCTATAACCATGGTTAGAATACAACAAACGGCCTCTACCCATGGAACTTCCATCGCCATCAATTATACCCTCCGGTAGAGAGAGAAGGGGGAATGCACCCGGAGTCGAGCCACATGTGACGTTTATGTCGCCCGTAAGTTCAAGCTCCACCGGCAAGCCTTTTGTAAGCCCTTCCTATTCAACGAAGCAGGTCGAATTCCACGGCTGGCTATCAATCTTCACTCTCTGTTGGAAAGAAACGCAGTCAGAAATATCGTAACTACTACAACCTGGGGTGGGTTCCGGCGCCACATCTGTTACGACACACTCGGGATGCATGATTGCATCTTCAGAAACCATACAAAACGTATACATAAGACGCAGCTCGTACCACTCTTTTCGGCAGACAGAAGGCAGAAAATTGGCAAGGGTAATGGCCGGAGAAAGCAAGAAAATAACTGACGCTCAGACTTGCAAGTCCGTGCGGACCGTGTCCGAGTCGCGAGATGTCGCGGTCACATGATGCATCTCACGGAATGACGTCAGTCGCTGTTCAGCCTGATCCGACCCTGGCAAACATTGCGGTCATGCTCAAACGTTCGCGCCGACGGCACTGCTACTACTGGTACCGATAATCACTCCAGAAGACAAGAACATCTCAGTATGCTCGCTACTGGTTTCAGCATACAACATACAGTTAAGGTGAGTCAATATCGAGTCGCTGTTACTAGATACTGCCAATGGGCCTTCATTGACCCCCGGTGCCCGGCTGAGCCAAACACCGTCGTCGTCATGACCTGCATGTCTCGCGCGCAAGAGTAGACTACAATGTGTACCTGAAGTCGGGCGCCCGATCTCCCATTCGCCGTAGCTCCTTCGGGGTGTACTCCACCCCACGCCCGGCCGCGTCTCTCACGGCAGCGTCCCTTCGCGCATTGATGCGCCTGTACATGAGTACGGTGATGGGAAGCGAGACAAGCCCAATCCCAACGAACATCAGCGACAGAGCATCTGCACGTATAAACACAAACGCGAGATTCAGGTACGTGCAAATGGGAGCAATAATCATGTTAGAACGTACGTCCAAGAATGTAGCGGGGCGCGTCTTGAGAACGGTAGACGTTCGACGCAACCACGCCTGCGAAGTTGCCTACGCCAATCTGGAGTGCCACACCGACTCCGCGCTTGTAATGTCCGGCGAGATTGTTCCCGAGCCTATATACATAGGTGGAAAGTTAGCTCATAGCGTCAACGCGGATATTCATTGCGTGCATACCATGCCAAGTTGCCCGGGAGGGCCGTGTACACGCCGGATACAATGAGAAATGTGCCGAAGTATTTCACGCCAATGCTCACATCAGCAATGCTGATGGAAAAGCCAACTAAGATCAGGATGAGTCCCGCGAAGATGAAAGGGGAGCGCATCTTGAGGCGGTCGGACAATGTTGCCCACAACAGGACGTTCGCCGCTATGAGTAGAAGAACAGCCTTATACGCTGCTCCAGATAAAGGTGGAGAGAGAGTGCATGATTGAGCTTACCAGCGACGAAGTAAGGAGGCACAGTGAGGAGTTGTGAGATGGTCGTGTTGAAACCGAGACTGTACCGAGAGGGTAATTAGGGAGCGGGACACAGCAGGAATATGCATGAACTATACCTGTTGATGATTGATCTGGTAAATGGTATGTTAGGATACATTTGCATATGCAGAGGAGCGAAGGAGACCTACGGAAGGAAGAAGAGGATGCTATACACTGCCGCAAAGCAACTTAGCCTCCCACGACTCTGACTGCGAGGACATTGCGTAGAATGCTCACATGGACCGACGATAGACATGTATAAAAGGATATGGAGCCAGATCTGCCAGTCAACGAGAGCCTCCCATATATGCCGGAGCTCGAAGTGTTCCTCCTCTCCGACAGACGAGTTGTCATATTCTACAGGTGATGATGAACGGAGAAGTACGGCAACTACAGAGATGATGCAGACATACTCTTCCGACATACAACATACGCACGCTCTTCCGGCGTGAGGAAGCGCGCCGTTTGAGGGAAGTCGACCAGAACTAGACTGCGTTCAGACACCGGAAGATGTAAGCAAGTATAGAGTGTACTCACTGAAAAACGAGAGTACGCCTATTACTACGGTTAAGAGACCTTCGATAATCTGTCAGAGAATCGTCAGAATTGACACTTACTAGCTATGTAAACACAGAACTGAGACGTAGGACTTACGAAGATCCAAGACCAGCCGAGAAGCCCGCCGCGTCCAGACATAAACGAGATTCCGAATGCGAGCAGTCCGGAGAACGCTCCGGCCAAAGTCGCGCCGCTGTAAAAGATACCGATACGGTACTGGAGCATGTGGCGAGGGTACCAGATAGACATGCTTGTAAATAAGTGAGAATGGAAGTCGAACGCGAGAAATGTGGTGCAGCACTTGAGCACTTACAAATATATGACGCCGGGGAGAAGACCTGCTTGCGCCGCGCCGAGGCAGATGCGCGTACCCACAAGCTGAGGGTAGCTCTTGACAAGACCCATGAGCATCCTGGGTGAAATATCAGAAGCATATTCTCTCGGAGAACCAGACCGCGAGCGTACGTGACAATTCCCCATACGACCTGTCACCATGCATGAGTTGAGAGGATGAGACGCAGAAACAGGAGCGTGGCTCGCCGTAATGCCTGGGAGCCATCGAGATGGCCTCAACTTCTTGAGGACAAGGCTGCTCAAACTCATATTTATCTCATAATTGACGGAGGACGGTCGGTACCTACTTCGCAGGACATTCAAACAGACAAAATGGCTGTACATAGACGAACACTTGATAAGTTCGCTAGGCTTGACCTCTAAGCAGGCTACTCACAATCACAAACATTGTCTTTGAAGACGGATCAGCGGCGTATACGAGATTGGTGAGCTCACGCACTTACCAGCGCGATATTGTATTCGCTCCCATTCAAGTGCAGCTGCGCGGTTAAGCCTTGAAGCTCGGCATTGCCTGAAAACGCGTCAGTCTGCGTGTGTAGCCTACTACGTTTCAAACCCATCAATAACGTACTGATGTTACTTCTGTCCAAGAACGAACAGATGTACAAGAGGGTGAGGATTGGCAAGAGTCGCCGATCAATTTTCGACCATAGTTTCCTCTCCTGTTCTGGAGTGAGGGTCGGTGGAAGCGGTCGCTCATTATCTTCCGTATCTGCGAAGTCCGAGCGCTCCTTCACAGACAGCGCCGCGTCTTCTCCGACTACCTCAGCGCGAATGGGGTTTTCATTCTCCGACATCTTGGGGAAACGAATGTACTCTGAGTGCCGTGGTAGTTCGAACGAGGGATAGACGGTCGTGCGTAGGAAGATGGACAGGGAGGACGTCCAGCGATAAACGTGCGCATCTTTATCGTCGAGAGCGGTGGGGATGTGCAGCCTGGAAAATCGTAGAAGCTGGGGATATCGCTATCTTGCGTGTCTATACAGAATGCGGGGAGCGCGAGAACATAAGCGTTCCTATGAATGGCATTGTGTGTATACCAGCGACCTTGGCGGTCAGAGTTTTGGCCACGAGGGCTGTTACTTCGCGTGTAAACAGAAAACCCCGCTTCACTCCGATCATTGCTATCCTACAACCCTGAGCGGAATTTAAAAAATGGCTTCTACTCCTTGAACCTTCAAGACGATCAATTATAACCTCCAGTAGAGAGTGAGGGGGGCAGAGCACCCGAAGTCGAGCCACATGAGACGGTTATATCATCCGTGAGCTCAAGCTCCACTAGTGAACCTTTCGTGAACACTTCCCACTCGATGAAGCAGTTCGACTTCCACGGCTGCCCGTCGATCTTCACACTCTGTCGAAGATGAATGTTGTTAGTAAGAGCGCAACTAGAGCCTAGGCAACTCACTTTGACGAAAACGTGACCTCCAGTACCGTCCGCAGGGTTTCCGCGGAATCCATTGGCGCGTATCGTCGTCGTCGTGTTGAGGACTGGGTTGCGGAACGAGATCTGAGGGAAGTATGGAGAGGAAAGGAGGATCTGGTTGGTCGCAGGAAGGGGGTAAAGTCCGGCGAGGTAGAAAGCGACGTAGCTTCCCATCGCTCCGGAATCTGCGAGAATGAGCCGAGCGAGCGCATCAGTACCACTTGAGTTTCTAAACACGGAAGACCCACCATCGTTGCCGGGAAGACCGTTCGTCGACGTATTGTAAAACTCCGCGATGACTTGACGCGAGCGCTGGGTGCTCAGGCCCGGTCTGTTCGCATAGTGGTACATGAACGGGATTTGCTGAGATGGCTCGTCCGTGGAGTCGAAGTAGCCTTCGTCGAAGATAAAGTTGAGCCTATCGATGAACTTCTCGTTTCCACCTTGCAGCTCTATCAGCTTCGCAGTGTCGTGAGGAACGTATTGAGTATACTGCAGAGTTGACATCAGCGTAAGGCCTCTCGATACGGAGCGGGTCCAACGTACAACTATGGGCGATCCTTCATAGTACCCGTCGTGGTTCTGCGCGTTCAGGAAGCATGTGGCGTGGAGAGGGTCGTGGATACTGCAGTGCCGTGGATCAGTGAAGTTGAATTTGCCATTGGCGAAACGCGGCTGTGGACAGGACGTCGGATTAGCACGCTGTGGAAGGATAGCTGCGCGATATGCGCACCTGCATGAAGCCAACGATATCATCACGTCCTGGGAACGTGGTGTTTTCGTTCCACACGTTGTTGAAGTTCTGCGCACGTTGCGCGTACTGGACAGATCGTGAGGGATGAGGCATGCAAATACACGACTGTTGGCTTTACTTTCGTCCCATCACTCGTTTTACCCATGGCTTTGGCTACTTGCGAAATCGTGAAGTCGTCGAAAGCATACTGAGCATCGAGAAAGAACTTTCAGACGCCATCGAGGAAGCTCGGTAACACTACGCACTTCAAGCGTACGCGAGACCTGTTTCGAGTTCGTTCCACTCCTCTCCCAAACGTCCTGAGGGATATAGCCTAGTACCCCTGTCAAATGACGTGCATGGCGAACTAGGTGTTCGAACAAACTCGCCTTGTGTTTTCCAGAGGTTCGCCTGGCGTCCTTGCAAGTCCCAGTTGGGAGGCTGAAGCTCAGCGTCGGCGAGAAGAGCGTTGTACAATGCGTCAGCGGGAACGCTGAGCGCCTCCGCCTGTTGTTGGAACCTGCTCCGAGCGTCAGAACTCACAAGGCGACGTCATCGTTGATACACACTTCACGAAGAACTCGGAGAGGATCGGATCGCCATCTGAACACACATGGAGTGTTAGCCATAGGCGGTCGATGCCAGATTCGAGGGGACGGGCACGTACTGCTTCCGCCTTGGATGAACTGCTTGACGGTCGCGCCTCGGCATTCTGGTAGCCAACCTAGACAAAGCGGCTGAGACGGTTTCTTGGGACTAAAACAAGGTCTCACGTACCTTCATGCTGCTGGATATTAATCATCCCTCGGACGATCCTGGCGAACGTGGCGGGGTCATGCAAACCCATGAAGGGGAAGAGAGTCCGGTACGTGTCCCACTAGCGAACGTGTGTGAGTGAGGCGGGTTAACATGATGGTGAGCTGACGCCTACGTTGCAATAGAAGGAGTCGTAGTAGGGCTCCGTCGAGTTCCACAACGGGTTCTCGCCAGTGTCTGGATCATGAAGGTGAGCGACTCGTTCATATCTCAACGTGCGTAACCTCGAACACTCACAATCCGCGGGAGAGAGATGAGTCCTGTACGCAGAACTGTAGAGTAGGTCGACGATCTCAGAGTCCACGCCCTTAGTGTCAACTTGAATGCGGCCGAGGAGCTCGCTCCATTGAGCGCGCGAGGCTGCGCGGACTTTCTCGAAGTCGAAGTCGGGTATCTCTTCTTCAGCGTTCGCGCATGCCTGCTCTGCTGAGATGAAGGAGACTCCGACGCGAACGAGAATAGAAGTACGCCCTGGAGTGTATGCTTGATGAGCAATCGCCTTCGCTGCGTTTCGCATCTGCTTACCTCGCGGTACGCGCGCGAACGTGAACAAAGCCCCAAGCTCGTCAGTAAAACCTAGACAATATTATATTAGGAGCTCTGAACGAACATGCACTGGAGATACGCACTGGTGTAGAGCTGTGTGAGCGTTACGGTCTGTTTGACAGGGAAGTTCCCTAGCCAGGTGCCGAACTCGGTCGGTGCTCCCTGACGCGCTTCGCCATCAGGACGATCACCGCACGTAACAAACGTGAAGTACTCACCAGCGTATATCCATCACCTTTGAAGTCGACACATGTGAACGCCCGATACCGTCCCGGGCCGAATGAACCCGCGAACGAGGATCCACCTATCCGTATTGAGATATGAGTAAGAACTCATTGCCCATTGTCCTGTAAACATACCCGTGACACGCGCGGTATCTGGATCAAGGTCCATGACAGGATCCGTACTACTCTTTTGGCCATCGTTTGTCAAGTCGACGACGATGCGTGGCTTCTTCGCGTCCTCAGGGAACGTGTAACTTAGTCCAAAAGTAAGCGCATTGATATAGAGATACGCATTAATCATCCTTCGCACCGGTGAAGCGCGGCGCGACGCGTGGAAGTCAGCTCCACTCGAACACCAGTCGACTGGGATACGCAAATCAATGTTGAAACCCCTCGCATTTCCTGACCGGTACATACCAGGTTGGACGCAAAATATCCCGGTTCAGCAGCATCATCCGGAGTACCTGGCAAGATCGACGGATGAGGGAACCTCAACTCGGGGAACTGCAACGAACTCGTAGACGCACCATCGTCAAGCACCTTCCTAAGCGTCTTTCGTCCCGCAATGGACGTCTGGCACTCTTCGAACGTGTTCCCCTTCCCGCAAGACGCGAACGGCCAGATTTTGAAGAGAGATAAGGGAACCGCCTAGTTCGCGCGGCTGAGCGTCGTTATCGGCGCACGTACACACGGACGCCACTTACCCCACCTGTTCCATCGTCGTGCAACTGGGAGAAACCCGTGGCGTTGTAGATCGGGTTCGCGTCATACCCAGCATGCTACTCCAGTCTTGTCAATGTCCTCGACAAATGAGCGTTGAAGTCGATGACTCACGTTCCCTGGCGAGTCAGTGTCCATTCCAACTTTCACCATCCCGTGCGGGATCGTCGCTCCTGTCATACCACACGCCATGCGCGTTAGCAAGAACGTTCGTAAGTTGATCAGCGAATGCAAGCTTACCTGGAAATACGTGACCCCCATTCGTCGTCCCGACGAACAGGTTCACGCGGCTCGCCGCGTCGGGAACGAAGGCAGGCGCAGAGCCGGACGGCTGTGCAGCGCTCGCGGTTGTCACGCCCGCACTCGTGAATGCGACCGACGTCTCGATAGCCCCTGCGAGGACGATCGCGGACGCGACTACGCCCGCGCCGAGCAGAACGTGTCGGGATATCATAGCTCTCCGACACCCAAGGCCTGATGACTGAAGCTGAAGACGGCGGGAAGAGAAAGGCCGACCTCCATCCTCCCCATCGCGTCTTATAACGTACGCGATCCAGCGTGCACCGGGCAAGGCGCGGGCCGTCGAGGACGGTGCGGCGCATGCCCTTTCGGCATCGAAGGGGTCGATCAGACGTCGAGCGGCTTCGCGCGCGCGTTCTCGCCCCTGGTCGGCGGGGCACATGACCGCGCCTCGCGCACGGGCCAGATCCCCGGACGCAGTCCGCGCACGAGAACGACTGTCGTGCGCCGTGCGCGGGGGGCCATGTGCGCGGCGCGGAGAGACGGAGGGGGCTCAGATGCGCTGGAGGCGCGGGCGCAGGGCGGACGTAGGCGCGTCGCGGCGCGCGAGGGCGGGTGCTTCTGCCGGGTACGGGGCCCACGTGACGGGTGGACCGCGAGGTCTCAGAAGCCCTCTTTCCGTTTTGGATACGGCGATTGGCAGTTCTGCGCCGTTAACGAGATTGCGGAGGTCATCTTGTCCGTCTTCTACGTCAGAAATGCTACTCGAGAGCAAAAAGGTTACGTACCGCTGAGCCAGACTGCGCGCTATTCGGAGGAGCGACGGTGCGAAGGTTGTTTCGGGACTCCCGTTCGACATCGGATGCGAGCAGGGTTCTGAGAAGTAAAGAAAGAAAATACAAAATTCTATACACTTCCCGGTCCTAGGCATTTACTAGAGTACATCAGTCATCCGGTCCTATACAGATCGTCGTAAGCGTCGTCACGGCGTAGTCTACTGATACATGATATGTCTGCACCGAAAGTGTCAGCAAAGGCTCTCCCCAAACACGCGCGAACGAGAAAGAGATGGACGGGGGTACGTACGCGGTGTCAAACTGCTCCATGAGGTCCAACACCTGCTCGAGGTGCACAAACCCAAGCCTCTCCTGACGGCCCTGCGCGAGCGCGCCCGCAGTCTTGACGATATTCTTGATCTGCCGCCCGTTCACCTTCTTCTCGCCCAGTATGCGGAGCTCCTCGGCAGAGAGCCCGCCGTTGGGCGCGTCGGGCCCGTTCACGCGGCGGAGGAAGGCGAGCCAGATCGAGCGCTTGGCGTCGGGCGAGAGGTCGGCGTAGCGGAGGGAGACGTGGATGCGCGATTGGAAGGCTTCGTCGAATACGCGCACGCGGTTTGTGGTGAGGAAGAGGATCCCGCGGAAGTACCTGTGTGACGCGCGATGCGCGCGCAGGCCGCAGGCGATTAGCAAAGGCGCATATAGTGAGGGGAGGAGAGCGGGACGCACTCTAGCTGCCTGAGGAAGACAGCGACCATCGCGTTCCGCTCAAGGTGCGCGAGCGTGCGCTCCTCGAGGAACACGTCCGCCTCGTCGATGAGCACGACCGCGCCCCAGATCGCGGACACCTTGAGGATGTTCGTCAGGCTGCTGTCCAGCGCCTCGGCGTGGGTGCCCAGGTCCGCCGCTCCCACCACGTACAGCGGTTCTAACCCCAGCGCGAACGCCACAGATATGCAGGGGCGTTCGAGGAAGGGCGTGCGAGGAAGGGCGGGAGAGGAGAGGGGAGACGAAGGTCAGCAAAACGGGTAACGCCCGAGGCAATGGGACGCGGCTCCACGCAGCGCGGGCTCCGGTATACACTCACTTCGCACGTCTAAAAGGGGAACGCGGCTCCGGTCAGCTTGCTAAATCCAGCGCCCGCACCACGACAGGCGCGGCACTACACTCAAAGGATAAACGCACATTCACTCATGGCCTCGGCGGTGAGGCTCTTGCCCGTGCCGGGGTTGCCGAAGAGGTTGATGACGAGCCCGTGGCCCTTGCCGGCGACGAAGTCGTCAAAGGCGCGCGCGGCGCCCGCGTTGTGCGACTCGACGAGCGTGCGGAGGACCTGTTTGTGTTTTGGGGGGATGACGAGCTGCTCGAAGGCTTCGTCGTTCCACTCGAAGTTCTCTACGCGCTCGACGATGAACTCGACTAGGGGACCGCAGATTAGTGGCGGCCGCGAATAAGGAACGCAGAGCTGAGAGGGGGGACTCACACCACTGCTTGTCCCCAAAACTGAACCCATACACGATCGGACTCGTCAGCAACAGCTCCTCGTCCGTCAACGCGCGCGAGCCGGTGCCGGCGCCGGTGCCCGGTGCGACCCCTCGCGCGCGCGCCGCGTGTCTATCTATATCCTGCCCGGCGAGGTCCTTGCTCACCCGCGGGAGCATCGGGTAGTTGGGCACCACGTCCGCGAATGTTTCTGTCGCACGCGCACGGGCCGGTGAGCAAGCGAGCGCGGAACGGGAAGGGAGAGAAGGACGTACTTCTGTCTATCATTATGCGCGAGTTGACCTGCAGAGAATGCGCACGTCAGACACAGAACACAGCACAAGACGGCCCGGTACTGTACTCACGCTGTACTTGACATGGCTGACCTCCTTGAACTTGAACGCGAGCCCGCGGTACGCGACGTGGTGCATACCCCCCGCGATGCCCGCCCACTTCCGTCCGCGCTCCACAAGGCGCGCCTTGAGCCCCTCCGGGCCCCCCGGGCCCGCGTAGTACTGGATCGGGAACGCGAGCAGCGTCGAGATCTTCTTCGTGCCCTTGAACCGCTGTATATCCAGCACGCGCCCGAGCCCCGCGTACCCGAACGTCGGCTTCTGCTGTTCCTCCCCCCCAGTGGCGCGCCCCCTTGCCCCAGAGCCCCCCGCAGCGGCAGAAGCGAGGTCGTCCGCGGGCGTCCCGATGTCGACCTCGACGTACTCCACAACAAGGCGCCAGAAGTACTGCATCTGGTGCTCCTGGTTCTTGGACGCGAGCAGGCCCGTGGGGTCGTACGCCGCGCTCACGGGCGCCTGGTTGTCCGCCTTCTGGCAGAGCTCGGACTGCACGAGGCGCACGCAGCGCGGCTCGGCCGTGATCGGGCAGAGCGTGTACAGCGTCGTCTTGCCGGGCACGAAGAGCGACCAGAGCAGGTCGAAGGTGATCTCGTCGTGCGCGAGGAGCGAGGCGAGCGTGTCGAGCGTGCTGCCGTACGTGTCGCGGAGGTAGGTGAGGAGGTGTGCGAGGTGCTGGCGCGCGACGGCGGCGGGGGCGTCGTCGGGCCCGCCCGCGGCCTTAGTGGCGAGCTGGTCGGCGTGCGCCTGGAGCTCCGGGAACCAAGCGAGGAGCGTCTGCGGATCGATCTGGCGGGGCGAGATAGCGTTTTAGCGTTTGCGGCAATAGAGGTCCGCGGAGGGAGAAGGGCACGCACGCGGAGCGGCTTTGCTGTCCAGGAGATGCCCTGCACGTGGCCGATGACATCTTGGCCGGCCTGGATCAGCTGGGGGCTGTTGATCTGCAGCTGGGTGGTGACGTTGAAGGTGTTGGTCTTGCCGTCCTGGCTGTGGTTGAACTTGCGGATGACGGAGAAGGCGTAGACGTTGTACTTGAGGGCGTCGTTTTTGGACGCTTGGGCGTCGTCGGAGGCGGGCGGGGCGGGGCGGATGGTCCACTGGTTCTTGAAGACGTCATGGATCTCGTGGAGGTACTTGATTTCTAAGACGCTGCCTGGGGGGCCGGAGGGGACGACGTCTTCGACGGGGGCGCCTTCCTGGGAGGGGTCGAACTCGATGGTCTCCCCGGCCTGGGCGGGCATGGCAAAGCCAGGTGAGCTTCCGTCCGGAGGAATGAGCCCAGCTGGCATGCCGAGGTTAATCAACCCTGGTGTGATGAAAGGGGAGATGCGAGCGGCTTGGCCGGCTACGGACGTGGGACAGAGGACTTGAGAGAAGAGAAGAGGACGTACCGAGACGGTGACTGCGATGCATCCTTGCCCCTCTCATCTTCGGCTCTCAGCGGGTGGGCGGGCGAGCGTACGTACGTGCGTGCGTACGTGTGTGCTTCTGAGCGGTGGACGGGGAGAACAAAGGGCGGGGCGAGGCGAGGCGCGCGCGTGGGCCGTTATAAGGGGGTGGCGAGGAAGATATATGAGCCTCGTGTTGGCGTGCAGGGGTGGCCTCTGCACGGGGCTACAAAGGAGAGGGAAAGAGAGCAGCGGCTGGGTGGTTGCAGCGCTGCAGCGCAGCGGACGAGGGAGCCGCCGGCGGCGAATGTGTCAGGAGCGGTGCGGAAATGAGCGGCGATGCCGCGATCGAGGGCGCTGGGTGCTGCTGAGGCGCGGAGTGTTGGGTAGCTCGTTTTCAGATCCTGGCCTGCGAACGCGCGGCGGAGCCACCGATGGACTGATAAGTGAAGCCGCAGGTAAGCACGCAGACAGAAATGACGCACCGCAGAGCTTGCTCAGCCTCGGCGCATCACCCGCAAGGCGGCGACAGTGCGGTACCGTGCGTGTCGGGGACGTGACTCGGATATGGCCAGTGGGAGTGCGACAACCCAGCCGTCCGATTGGGCTTCGGTGGCCACGCGAGTTCGAGGGTGGCGGAGCGTCGACGGAGTCGTGAAATTCGTAGGATATGGAGGTGGAATGCAGGCCCAACAAGTCCGAGAACAAGACCGGTTGAGACTGAAGTGGCCGAGTTGCTCGGACGCGCTTGCAGATTGGAGAGCGAAATAGGAGCGCAACCCCGCCGCCTGTCCTTTTTAGGCAGGCTCCCACGCACGTCGGCGTGGCGGAACGAACCCCATTCCGGGCGGAGACGCTCAGATTCAATCCCCGCCCACCCGACGCCTCCGCTGATGGCCAATCTCGCCGCACACGATGTGAGCTCTGCTTCTGCTCCACACCTGCCCCTCTACAATCTGAAAAAGGGAGACTCTGTATTTACATGAGAATCCGAGTACCACTCGAGTCACTCTCGCCACTTTCACGTCTATTCCTGGCAACACCCAAAGATTCTAACATCGTTCACAGCTCCGAGCGAGCGACTTCGCCGATGGGCCTGTGCACCCAAGTACGAACAGCCGCTGAACTTACCGAAACAGCGGCATACACACCCATCAACAACCACGGGTTCGCGGCCAAGAACGCGTCCACAGCTCCCACCTCGTCTCCGAGCTCTTATCGCTGTTCCGGGCGTGCCGCCCCTGCTACAGGTTTCCTTCTTCCATCGACGGTTTCTCTCAATCTGTAAGTGCTCTTAATAGGTTTCTCTACGCTTTTCTCAACACGGCTTTTTCCCCAGGACATTTGTGCAGTAAACCGCGATACCTCTACCACCAGTCTCCCCTGGGAAGCCCCCACCCGTCGTTCACATGAGAAGCCCCCGTGGATATGCATCGGCCCCGCCTGCCAAACGCGTTCTACGTACCTGGCCGTTCTACTTTTACACCCGCCCAAACGCACCTCCGCCTGCGTCGATAGCGACACCGTAGCCCTCGGGCTCCGTCCGCCCGGGCGGGTGGGTCGGATTAGCGTGTGTACGACGCGACGTCCGGGCACCCGCGCGCCGCACGCTTCACGCCGCACGCGTAGGAGCCGGTATGGAGCCTTGAACGCTTGGGAGTAACTGAGGCATATAAGGATGGGGGCAGCCGCGTTACGTGCGCGTGTACGACGGACGGCTCTCCCTTCCTCTCTGCCCCGCCTCTTCCAGGCAGCCTGCGACCGCCCATCTCCTGACGACTAACGGATCCCAACGACCCTACCTATCACGATGTCCGAGAAAGGCAGCGACACACACGCAGAGACCCAAAGCGCAGAGAAGGCGTCCGTCGAGGACTCGGGCCTCATCACGCCCGCCAAGGTCGGCGCGGAGCTCGCGTACTACGGGGGAGAGGAGACGCTCCCGCCCCCGCCGGAGCTCACGCCGGAGCAGGAGAGGGCGCTGTGGCGCAAGATCGATATGCGGCTCATGCCGATCTTGACGCTTATGTATTTGTGCTCGTTTTTGGATAGAGGGAATATTGGTGAGTGGGTAGGGATTTGGGGGGTTGGGTGGTGCTGAGGAGGGTGCATGTAGGAAATGCGAAGTTGCAGGGGCTGACGACGCAGTTGAACTTGACCGGAAACAAATATAATATCGCCTTAGTAAGAACCTCATCTTGACTCAGCCCATCGATGCGCTAACATCTATTCGAAGACGATGTTCTTTGTCGTGAGTGCCGGAGCGCCGCTCATACGCCGCGTATCTCCTCTCACATCGCGTAAACATTAGCCGTACTGCCTCTGCGAATGCCCCGCCAAGTACGCCTTCTTCATCCACAAACTCTGACTGCCGTTGCTCACCGTTCTTCTACCTCAGTCTCGTCCTGAAGAAGTTCAGACCATCAAGATGGCTCCCCGGAATCACCGTACGTACTCGCCTCCCGTCCTCCCGCCTCGTTGTCGCTCACGAGTCTCCCTCTAGCTCGCCTGGGGAACAGTCATGTGAGTTCCCCTCGTGCAGCCTCACAGCACCCGGGGCCACGCCCCCGACGCTGACATTCATCTTCAGGACGCTCATGGGAATCGTCAAGAAGTAAGCTGCCTCGTCGTCCCTGACCCTTGCACTCCAGAGCTAACCCGTGACTGCCCGCTAGCTATCCCCAACTCGTCGGCGCCCGGATATGCCTCGGGGTCGCTGAGGCCGGTCTGTTCCCTGGTGTCGTCTACTAGTGCGTCTCCTTCTTCTCGTCTATCATATCACTTTTTCTCATCGCGTGTATGTGCAGCCTGTCAATTTGGTACCCCCGGCACATGCTCCAATTCCGCGTCGGCCTCTTCTTCGGGGGAGCCACACTCGCGGGCGCGTTCTCCGGCCTGCTAGCCTTCGGCATCTCGTTCATGTCAGGGACCGCGGGCTTGCTCGGGTGGTCGTGGATCTTCGTACGTCCCCTCCCTACTTCCTCTTCTCCATCTTTAGTGCGAGAGCGAGAGGTACTGACGGTTGGCGATGCAGATCATCGAGGGCATCCTGACGTTCGTTGTCGGCCTCATCTCGTTCTTCGGTACGTAAGCGCCATGACGTCATCGACATCGCACCTCCGTGTGCACTGTGGCTGATCCCCGCACTTACACGCGGCGCGCAGTGCTCGTCGACTTCCCGCACACCGCGAGCTTCCTCACGCCCGAGGAGCGCGCGTGGGTCGTCCACCGCAAGAGTGAGTCTTCGCGCCTGTGTATTGGGGTGATGTTCGTGCGCTGACACGGGATTGGCGCGGCGGTAGAGTACGACAACTCCTCGGTTGGAGAGGAGGAGCACTTCGAGATGAGGCATATCTGGCAGGTGTTGAAGGACTGGCAGGTGTATGCGCACATTTTGATCTACATGTCTGTGATCACGCCGGGTAAGCAATGCGAATACGTATGGTTTCACCTGCGTGGGAGATCTGACTGAGGGTTTTGCAGTGTTTGGTATCACGCTGTTCCTTCCGTACGTGTTATTCAAATAATGGAATTAGATTGTACTGGAATGCTGACTATCTCCATCGCTCTAGCTCCATCATCAATGGGTACGTGAAGCCCCCCGTGTCGTGCTCCAGGACAGCGAACTAATATATCCCTCCACGCCCGCAGCTTCGGTTTCAACACCGCCATCTCACAACTGCTCACCGTCCCTCCATACGTCTTCGCCAGTACGTTCCCCTACATGTCCCTCGGTCCTCAAGACACGCGCTAATATCGCACGTCCCGCTCTTCCAGCCCTCGAGCTCCTCGTATGGGCCATCTGGTCCGACCGCATCAAGAAGCGGTACCCGTTCGTTCTCGCAGGCCTGCTGTACTGCCTCGTCGGCTTCGCAATCAACATCTCGGATGTGAGCATCGGCGTCAAGTACTTCGGCACCTTCCTCGTCGTCGCGGGCGCGTACGCCGCGTTCCCTGGGGTCGTCGCCTGGTAAGTCACTAGCACCCATGCCTTCGCGAGTCGTCCGCGCAGGTGAAGGTGGGCTGACGTGAGGGCGTGGGGGCTATAGGCTCGGGAACAACCTCGCGGGGCACTACAAGCGCGGGGTGGGGATGGCGTTCCAGATCGGGATCGGCAACTTCGGGGGCGCGATCGCGAGCAACATATACCGCACGCAGGACGCACCGCGGTACATTCTCGGACGTACGTCCCCCTCCCCTCTCCCTTCTGCCTTTTGTGCCCTTCTCCAATGGAAATGACTGACGTTTGCGGCACACACACAGACGGCATAGAGATGATGTTCGTCGGCATCGGGCTCATCGTCGTCCCCATCACCGTCTTCTCCTACAAGCACATCAACGCGCGGCGCGACGCGGCCGTCAAGGAGGCGAACGAGCAGGGCGTCAAGTACACGCCAGAGGAGCTGCGCAGGCTGGGCGACCGCGCGCCGGACTTCCGGTACACCTTGTAGACTAAGTACATACAGAGCGGGGATGCGCGTCGGTGTGTAATAGACTATAGTAGCAAGCCGAATACTCGCGACGGCGTCGTGGTGACGCTCGGGAGTTGTCAGAATGTAGCTCCGTTGGAATCGGCATTCCGGTCCGCGCGCGAGCGCGGAGGGGTGCAGCGTGTCGCCGGTCTACTCTCGCGTCCGCGCCGCGACGTGACCTATTCTACGTCTCGTTCGCTTTGTCTTTGAATGACGTGGTAGATGGTCAGAACTAATGAGAGGTCTGCTTCATTTTACTGCGAGTAGCGTCAGAAATATGAGTGTCCATCCTACTAGCTCATGGCATCCGCAACGTGCTCAGGCGGAGGGCGGTTCGCGCGGACGGCCATTTTATTCCGCCAAGGCAAATTGCGTCTAGCCACAACAATGAGATCTGAAGCTCAAACGCATTACTGTTGCTTTCCTGTTCGCAGCACTTCCTTGGCGTTTTCATCGGCGTGAGCGCCTCCGTCCTCGAGTCCTTGCGAATTGGGCGTGTACGGTCTAAACTGTAGCTGAATTCCCTCAAAGGATGTGATCCAGAAACGCTCGCGTACGGCTTGAAAGCGCAATTCTTCAACTGTACAGTGTTCAGCTGAAGCAGCTACGTAGAGGTCCCATGCTCTACGAGCGACACTGATCTACGTACCGCTCGGCCCTACGAACTGATCACTTCCGCTCAGCCCGGATTCCGGCCATGATGCCCGCCTCGTACGTAGCACGACGGGAGTTAGTGCGCGGTGTGTCGCAGATGTTAGTTCTCGGTTGCTACTTAGCGAGTTGTACGCGGACAGGTATAAAGTCTGAAGGATTTCGGTCTCGGATTCAGCACCCCCGTCTGCCTCATTCTCTACCATACTAGGCTCTCCAACGCTTGCGCAATGGCCATGAAGACCGTCCTCTCCCTCTTTGCGGCCGCTTTGATGGCCTCTGTTGCCATTGCTGTTGACCCTCTGGTCGTCAACCTCCCGTACGCTGTGCTTGTCTCTTAGCATATATTCGTGCTGACGCGTATTGGCTGCTTTTAGTCCTCAGACGGCGCAGTGCATACCAGCAAACTTCACATGGTCTGGAGGCGTTGGTCAGTCATACCATCGTACTTAGTCTGTTTGGCTCTTATTGATCGCCTCTGCCCGCAGGTCCCCAGTACACTTGGGTAAGAGCGTCTCGTCGAGTTAATTATCTCGTCCAGCAGATAGCTGATGCAACGATCTATGCTTGTGTATGATCATCAAAAGACGTACGTTTCTCCTATTCTCTGCAACGAGTTCATGGTCCACTTACAAATCTGTCCAATCCAGTGCCTTTCAAGTTGTAGGGTTCCCGAACGAGCCCGTCTTCCCTGTCGACGGCCCTGTTACCCTAGACGCCACTAGCTTCACGTGGAATGTATTCCTTCCTGCAGGTATGCGCATACTTGAAAGGCACTCTACTCAGCACAGCTGATACTGTGATGGAAGGGAGTATCGCGTTCATCCAGATCGAAGATTCTGTCGGCACCGTGGCGCGGTCGTCGAACTTCACCGTGCAGCCTAGCAGTACGTTCTATGAGATTGGTTCTATGTGTGTCAATGGCCTAATTCCACTTCTGCAGACGATAGCAGCTGTCTTTGATCTGACTGGATGACGGAGGGTCACCGGCTCCGGTGGATGTTTACATTAGCGAGGAGTCTTTCCTAGGGGTCTGACTTGGGACTGACCTTCACTGCATGCGTCGCTAGAGTCGGTGGCACCGTTGTAGTTATAGCAAGTACCTGTTCCTAGAGCAACTTGAACACTGCATGGATATTCACAAGCCATATAGGTGGCCGTCAGTTGATGACGCCTTGAAGACTTGAATTTTGAGCGTCTCTTCCACGTGCTCGTTAGCGTACAGCGTAATCGCGCGTACGTGTATCGATGACGTCATTTCACCACTCGGCCCGGGATCAAAGCAATTTCAACTCCCTCCTCTCTCAGTGTCGACGTCGACCGTCCTTGCTCGTTGTCAGTAACGCTCTCGAACTACACGAATATCCGGACCTCCCATATATTTGATGATGCACGTCCCACTCTGTCTGCGCCTTTAGGAGTTGGCTTGGGGCCCACGTGATAAGACTGCGAGGCTGCGAACAAGTTGAAGACCAAAGCCGTCGTACAAGAGCACATACCCTTATGTATGTGAGTGCTTACAGTGTTTTCGTACGTATCCCAGATCAATAGGAGCCTCTGGGCGGGCAGCCAAGGATGGATTGATTGTTATGTCCGTCGAGCGGTTTGTAAAGAAGGTATCCATCACCAGTAATTCTCGAGAGTTTGACCAACCCAGAGGGCGATATCCGAGTAGTAACCTCGAACTTGAAAGTTTGAAGACCGAAGCTGTGTTCTTGTTAGCGGCGACGATTAGCCGACAAGGCCTGCTTTCTCCGCTCCCGTAACATGCCTTACCAAGTCCCAACACCTCGCTTGCTCGAAGGCGCTGTTCGCAGCACTGCCTCAGCCTCGACTCTGCAGCGGCGTCCACAGCGTCATCGGCGTCAAGCCGTTCTGATTTTGTTATCACTGGTAAGTAGTCTCTATTATTCAGACCTGGTGAGTGTTGATTTCACCTCCCATTTCATTCTAGATAGAGAGCTGACACTCTCGACCTGCTGCATTACGATTAAGCGGCTGGAGACTATGCCGCCATATCACGCTACGGTGAACTAGTCGAGAACATGCATTGGCCTCACTCCCATCATCCTTATTCATCGCGTACACACTTCCAACGTTTCGAACGGGTACGTATCGCCTCTGTGTAGATCCTGAATATACTACATCATGCTTCTATCCATCCTAAAGAGCTTGGCGTACCGGAACGCCCGCCTCAAGCACGCCCCGTGTCAGGATACCGCAGGTGAAGTACACATGGTTTCGATCATGTTGGTGCTATATAAGCCGCCTCCGCATGCTAGCGGCAGAGCCAACCGCCCTCCCATTCTCGCTTCGCAGTATCTCAAAAGCCTCCTTGTCTCCTCTCAAGTCATGTCCATGAAGAACGTCCTTTCTCTTTTGGCTGTCGCCTGCGCGGCGTCCGTCGCTGTTGCGGCTGACCCTCTCGTCATCAATACGCCGTGAGGAGACCTTTTTCCCTCTGCTTTGGATTGTATTCATAGGATTTATCTCATAGTGCCCAGGTGATTCAATGCCAAAACGCCACGTTTACGTGGTCCGGAGGGGACAGTAAGTCTTACTACATTGACTTGTTTGACTTGTGGACTTACCGTGCTTTCAGGCCCGTACATTTGGGTGAGGACTTCTATGCGATTGAGTTCTTCGATTAGAGGCTAACCCGGGACATGTTTGCTCTCCGAAATGTCTGGCAGAAGTGCGTTTCTCCTTCGTAACGTTTGATGATTGTTATAAGCTCACGCGACAATCGTTTTCAGTGCTGTCGAGCGCACGTCTAGCGGTTCCGGAACGGCAATCGTCGCCGCTAACGGGAACGACTTCTCGACTGACACGAGCTACACTTGGCTTGTCAATGTCCCTTCAGGTAAGTGTTTCCTTGAAGCGTTTGGACGAAACTTCGCTGATCTCGGTCTTAGGTGTCGTCGTCTTTGCACAAGTTGAAGACAACGCGGGGACTATTGCGAAGACGGGGGACTTCCTTGTCCTCGCTAGCGGTACGTGCATTCGAGTCTTTGGAGCGCTCTAACAAATGTCTCGTCTGATATAAGTCACTAATTCGACCGTCTTTGTCCTAGGTAACGACAGCTGCCTCTGAGAGAAGAGAAGACCTCCGTGCTCTTGAAGAATGAAAGGCGGATTCCCCGATGACTGTTACGACATTCATGTTCTTTCTCGCTTTGCTCTCCGATGTGTTCGATTGTTCTAGGGATTTCTTTAGGGAATGACGGTTCAAGGATGGAATTATTGCTGAGTTTACTACCACCTGCGTGCATGCGAGCGTTGCTCAAGTATTAAGACAACCAGTTATTCCGTTGTGGCCTTGCCTTCGCCGGGTCGCACGTGGAGTTCGATGTGAAACCTATCGTTCTCGTAATGCCTAGCCATCTTCTCGCATTCCTTTCTGTGCACTATCGTCTTTATTCTGCTCGCGCTACAGCCCCATTTGAAGCGATCGAGCGCTGTGTAAGTATGCGCTTCATGACTTCGGTCATACGCCTGCGCGCAGCTCGCGGCGGCGAGGACATATTGGCAGCTGCGCACGTCGTTCGTGTGAGGCTGAGCTTGAAGGCTTTCATTGCCTCGGCCAACGACTCGGCGATCCCAGTCCGCTAAGGTCTGTCCGAGTGCTGATGACTCACCTAGAGATACCTGAAGGGGCGTCTCAACCCCGGCGAACGCTCTCTCAGCCCGAGAAGTAGCCCCATATGCGTCTTTACCAATGCCGCTGCCAGCCAAGCGAGACTTTTCCAATAGCCGTTCAAGTAGCACAATATTCCAACATTTTCCACCCTGATATCGCGGTACACAACACGGGCATTAATTCCCTTTGTGAGACTTTCCACCAGGGTCAATTCTGGATCTTGACGGAACACTATCTCATAGACATGTCTTTAACCGCCATGCGCTGTGCAACATGCACACAGTCAACAGAGAACCCGGGAGGGCCGCAATGCCGCAGTCACGCTACGTAAAATTTATTTTCGTTCCAATACAAGAAGGTTGAACGATTTGATTCTAACTCGGACGTGCCGACGTCGGGAACCAATGTGACGGGTGGTACAGTGTCTGCGCATAACCCGCTCTCACCCGTGCTCCATAGATTCATGGTACACTGCGTATCGTTAACGAGTTACGCAATGTATAAGGAACGTGGACTGGGTAGAGCGCGCGGGGGAATGGGAGCTGTTCTCCGTATATAAGCCCAAGCTACACACTGTCCACCTCCACCACAGAGTCATTGTTCTCTCGTTCTCACTCAGCATGCAGTTCTCCCTCTCTATCGTCGCTGCCGCAGTTATCGCCACCACCCTCGTGTCGGCACAGTCTCTGATCATCAACACACCGTGAGTATGATCCTACGTTCTACGACTGATGGCACATTTACAACCACGATCAGGACCACCGCCGTCCAGTGCCAGAACACCTTGGTCACTTGGGAGGGTGGCGTCGGTGAGTGTTTCAATACTTCTCGTATATTGATCAATGACTCGATTGTTGTTCCAGCGCCGTTCACCTTGGTGGGCTCCTTCGTCTTGCATATGTTCGATAAAGACTGACGAACATCCTTCTACAATCGCTTTCACTTGAAAGGAGTAAGCCGTCATGCACCTCCTTCAATTGGCGTGTCGTTTGGTTGATTTTTGTGTGCTACTCTATCCAGAATCGCCGAGACCCCGTCCTCTGGCCTGGTGTTTCCCGACCTCAACGGCCACAGCTTCCAGTGGAACACCGATTTTCCTGCTGGTACGAAGAATGCAGAGACGACTCGATTATTGAATCCTAATGACGTTGCATCCGTGCAGGGACGGAGACCTCACTGAAGATTACGGACAGCGCTGGCAAGGTAGCGCAGTCGGCTCCGTTCACTATCCAAGACAGCCGTACGTCCGCTCTAGATGCTGCGTGCAGACCGCAGAGAACTGACAGCATTCGCGCTTAGAGGACAGCAGCTGCCTGTAGGAGAGGTGATCTCGAGGGGGCGTCAACGTATCATGTACTCTACCTCATTTCAATGAGACATCGTCTTCCGACGAAGCCATTCAGTCCAACACCTACAGGATGTAAGTATGTACCGAGCGACGGTGATGGAGGAATACACTGTCTCCGCGCCATCGGCCATGCGTACCAGACAGAGGGTATGTGGAATGTGGGAAAAGAACTCGAGAGGGTGCAAACGTTCGCTTCGTTGGCTTTCCGGGCTGCTCCTGCGGCGAGCTCAAGAAGTGCAGCTCGGGAACTACTACAATCTTAGGAAATGATCGATCTGGTGCGCCATAGCGGTGTCGTGGACGCCGTAATCGAAGTCTGAGCGTACGGCGTACCTGCATAAAGAAATCGCGCTGTAAGGATTATCACGAGATCGCAGCATAGCCTAGAGGAGGCGATCGTGTGGTCCAGATTTATGCGGGACGTCCGAGACGGATTCATTCAGCAATGCAGTAGCTCTACGAGATGTGGCTCGACTCACCTAGAGCGGGCTGAATAGTGGGTCCAACATCGTGCCAGAAAGCGTTAGCGCGATGCTCTGCACATTACTGGTCGTGCAGAACGGGGCCGACGCTGCATTGGAGAAACTCCTGCTGCGACTTCGTTGCGGTAGCGTGGTTGCCACGACGGTCCACGGGCCATCGTGTGACAAGTCGGGGCAGTGTCCGAAATGAGATGTCAGATCGTTATGAACCACGATTCGGTGAGTGGCTGAGGGCGATACTAATTGAATTGCGAACGTTACCTGTGAGGTGGATGGAAACAAAGAACGTAGGGCATGCCGGCAACCGAACCTCGCTGTTCAAGGCGGAGTTTCCTCGTTTGGAATAGTGATAGACCGGGTCGGGACCCGGCGTCGGGCGGCGGGCGGGGTGATACACGTGATCGTGACTGCAGTGGCGGACTTGGGCGCAGGCGATGATCAGCATCAGCAGCGCACCGTCTCTCTCCTCCTCTCCCTCGTCGCCGTCGACGGCCACGCCCTCCCCGTCGCCGTGCGCCGCTCGCCATGTCCGCCGACGACAGGTCGCTGAGAATCGCCTGCAGGCTCGGTGCGTTCTATCCTCGTCCTGGCGCCCATTCCGGCTCCTAATCTATCTCGGCAGTTTGCAGCGACCAATGGCTCGTCACCCATGTCAATCCTAACTGGCCCGTTCAGCAGCTCAAACGGTTTCTTTTGCAAAAGTTTCATGACACTTCCGCTGCCGCCGAGCGCGACCCTCGCGCTATCCTCGTCTCTCCTCGTAAGGCTCGACGCCGTTCATTGTCCCCCATCACATTTGCCGCCCCGCCGCCCCGCAAGGTCCCGGCTTCTACCATCTCGAGCGAGGACGAGTCCGCGTTCTCAGACCTCTCTGACGACGTGGACGACGACGACGACACCAACATAACGGATCTGTTCACAGAGGCGCACCGGTACAAGTACTCTGCCCGCCCCTCTACTTCTTCTGCCGCCGACTCCCTCACTCGCATATTGTCTCCATCTGAACCCGTTGAAGATCCCCAAATGTATGTGCTCATCTCGTTCTCTACCACCCAAATCCTCGAAGACCGGTTTGGGCTCTCGTGGTATTCCATCCAGCCCAACGAGCTACTCGAGCTGCACCCCGCGTCCGTCTCCTTTGCCAGCCTTTGCAGGTACTCCCTCGACGCATACATCACTCCCTATTTTATCGCCCGTGTTTGGGCCCTCCGCATTGTTGGAAGCAAGATAGATTCTTCCAAAGCCCTCGCAAAGTCGCGTCGCGGAAACGGAGACGGTCTTGGAGGTGACAAGGTGCCAGGCGGGCGGGAGAAGGTCCGACGTAAGCTCACCCTCGAGTGGAAGGAACGTTGGGCGGTCATTCATCAAGGCGTATTCTCGCTATGCAAGGATCGACATGTGAGTTCTTTCCCTCTGTTTCCATCGGAGTGAAGGTGTTCCAAGATATATGAGTCGAAGCGGAAGACGTGGAATGGGTCTCCTTACTCGCGCGTGCTATGATAATGGACCGGCGATTTGGGTATAGAGATCAAGAATGGTATCTCCGGCATGGGCGTCGAAGCTGTGGTAGAGGAGAACGAGACAGTAAGCGTGCCCGAGGCATGTTCAATGACATCTCAGCTCTTCTCTTTCCGTGAAGCCGTTGCGCTTGCCAGCGACGCAACTTGGATGTAACTTCTGCATCGGTTGAGGTTTACCCATACGTACGGTCACTTACGGGCCTGGTGTGGTGCATATATGCGCTGTTTCTGCTTCTGATTCTGACGCCGCATCGAACAGGACGACCATCCCACGTTCTCCGCCCCCATCCTAAAGCTGCAATCCATCTGCGATGGAAACCACTCCAACTTGGCGCCACACGCACGTCGACTCCGCCAGAATTCACCCTCCGCCTTATCGAACATCATCTCCCTCAAGTTCAGCAAAGGAACACGCAGCCGCCAGCACGCGTTCCCGGACGAACTTCCATCGTCGACGATCGAGCGCCGTTCGTCAGAGCCCCAGGTCCCGCCGTCTCCCTCCCTAGGGTCTGGACAGAACGGATGGTGGCGGCGAGGCTCGCGAGACGTTTCGACGACACTGAGCATCGGCATAGCGACTAGTGCCAGTGCACTGGTAGGAACCGGGAGCAGCGCTGGGTTTGCGGACGTCTGGGACGCGTTGGCGCGGAGAGGGAGCAAAGCAGGGATGGAGGAGTCAGAGGAAGAGTTCAGGCCGAGCAGAGAGAAGGGGAAGGAGAAAGAGCGACCAGACGACGACGCGGTGTGGATTGCGCTGGACATGCTGGACAGCTCCGGTGAGTGCTGCCAGTCGATGTCCCTTCGTCCTCCCCTGAATGCGTGCACCTTCAAGCGTGCTCGAACATCCTGCGTGTCCTCCATCGAGACGCTCCCTCAACATGTCATTCGACATTCCTTCCCTCCCCAACACCGGCATATTCTCCGATCCCCTCCCCGATCATCTTCAGCTCTCGCTCATCTACACCTGCATTCCCTGGCACCCCTCCGCCCGAGCCATCCTCGGACTATTCCTTCCCTCCGCCGTCATCGACGACTTCGATCTCGATAACATCATCCCCCTCGCACTCTTCTACTGCCTTCCCAACCTCGAGCGATACTCGACCGTCCAGCCCCATTCCCCCGCCCCCCACGTTCGCTGGCACGAACCAGACGCCCGCTATCTCCTATCCGTCATGGCGGCTCTCTGTTATCCGTGCCGCTCGCCGCGCAGGCCTCGGTGCGGTCGGACGCGCGATGGAACTGGTTATGTTCGGCGACGAAGAGGATGATGCGGACGACGAAGCCGAGGAGGATGATGACGAGCTCGCTATCGAGTGGGCGCGTCGCAACAGTAGCGTGGACCCCTCGCCCATTGAGCGCCCTCCCAACGCTATTCCGTTCTCCGCCCTCACTCCTCGTCCACCGGCGAAGCAGTCCGTCCCGTTCCCTGCTAGTTCCGTGAACAGCAGCGTCACTCCGAAAGGCAAAGACCCAGAGCGTTCATTCACACTTCGGCCCTCCGTCGATCTCTCGTTCGAGCTCGATGACCCATACCGTAACGACGAAGAGAGCGACCGAAGCGAAGCCGAGTGGGAGGGCTGGGTCGACGCCGTCCTCCTGCACCGCCAAGAAGAGGAACTACGCGCACAGATCCGCGCACGTCGCGCTGTACTCGCACGCTCCGAGACCCTCGAGACCGCGGTGCCCGACGCGTCCGCTCCGCCACCGTGGGGCGCGGGCTGGTCGTCACAGTTCGGAGGGTCCCACTCCAGCCCGAGCGCGTCGGCTTCAGATCACGACCGTTCGCACACTCATCCTGGCACATGGTCGGCACGCCAAAGGGAGAGCGACCCTGGCGACGGTGACACGTCCTCCGCGCATAGCGGCTCCGACGTCCCCAGTCCCAGCATCCTCCCTTCCCGCCGCACGGCCTCCGGGCCTGCCGGCAGCTCCGGCCCGGGTGGGCCGGCAGGTGCGAAGCAGACGCAGAGTAAGAACGGCCATGGGCGCACGCTGTCGACCTATTCTTCCGTCGACTCCCTCTTCAGGCGCACGATGCGCACCAACATGCAAGGCATGGGCAACACCGCGCGCCAGTCATCCATCCACGCGGTCTTTCCCTCCACGTCTGAGGTCAGCCTGCCTGCGTCTGCGCCTAACCCGGTTGCCTTCGCGTCTTCGCGCCCGCCAGCGTTGTTTGAACGCTCGTCACCCTCGCCGCCGCCACCACTACCAAACTCGAGCTCGCATCGACCCCACCTCTCGCGTGTGTCCTTGAGCAGCATCCGGAGCGCCGCTTCCAGTGGGCGCGCGCGCCCCTTATCTCCCCTCTCCACGCAGCTGCACGATAACCAAGGCGAGGAAGAGTACGACAACGACGCCGAGGAGCTCGAGGGCGACTACGACGACGTCGACGACGTCGAGGAGCCAGAGACAGACGGCTCGGCGCCCTTCGAGAGCGAGCTCGGCAGCCCGTACCCGTCTATGCCGCAGATGCACTCGCACCCCATCCCGCTCCCGGGGATGCGCATGGTCCCCGCTGGGTACACGACCTTCCAGCACTCGGCGTTGTATGGCTCTCAGCCTGGCTCGGGAGGCGGCTTGGCTCGGAGGAGCTCGGTCGCGGGCGCGGGTGGCGGCCGGAGAGCAAGCGAAGATGCGCAGCATGCGGGCGTCGCGCACGGGCAGTCGATGCAGCGCCTGCCGATGGGTATCTCGGGTGTGATCACGACTGTTAGCAGCACAGTGAGCGTTGGTCCGAGTGCTGCTAGAGGAGGGTCGACGCGATGAAGTCGCCGACGTTGCGCTCTGCGGTGTGTGGGCCAGGTTTGCCTCGATTATTAATGTGGAGGCCATGTAACATCATGTTCGGATCGCATCGGCTCGTGTACTTCTACAGCTACTAATTCTTCGTAATTCCCGTAGAGGCTTGTGCCCCCCTATAACACGTTGTAATGTATCCCCAGCAATGCGCTCGTCGCCCGGCTTCTCAACGGTGTACAAGTGTATCACTACTTTGATGATAATACTGCTGTTTCCCCATGGTCTCGAAGGTTGCTTATGAACACTGCCGTTCTACTGAGGTATGTCGTCTTTGACATTACTTCATACATTCAGACTGGTCAATCGCGGCATTACAGGATCTCTGCATACAAGGGACTTCTACGATGAGCTTCTGCGCCTCCCGCTTCGCGACTTCCAGTAAGGAGCCATGAGTCCGCTAGAAGCACGTGGTAATATCCGCTGTGGAGATGTGATTAAGTCCGTCCTGTCAGACCTCCTGCATCCATGAGACGTAAGGGAACGTATACGTACTGCCGTTCTGAATGAAAAACGTGCCAGACTTCGCAAAGTTGCCGGCATGGTCAGCAACCTCAAGGAAGCATGTTGATCCTGTCAAGATATCGGCGGTCAGTCAGCTTCTGGGCGAACTCCGCAAAACGTACTCACCGGCGCGTAGGTTGGTTGCCCACTCGAAGGACGAATTGGAGATCGGCCCGAAGTTCTGCGAGCTGAATGCGTTGACGATGCTATGAACTTGTATGAGCTGTGCACTCACGGTCTCCAAGAGAGCAAGAGATGTCCACTTACATCTAACATATATCGTTCATGCAACGAGGAATGAGTGTTGTGACATCAGCACATAGAATGAACCTTACCAAAGTAAACGGCGCTGTATAGAAGCGGAGATAAGCTTTCTTATCCCGCCTGTCCATTCGCCAAGCGATACTTACGGGTTCCTCCTTCCCAGGTGATCAGGGTAGGCACACACTGGACCGCGTTCGTACTGTCGTCGGCACAGCCCAGCAATTGTCAACATGACGGATCATTGTACATCACCGGTACACTCACGGTGTATCGATAGTCAACTGCGCATATGTGACCGGAGCCATGGCGGCGAGGAGGGAGAGAGGCAGAATGGACTTCATGGTCAGGTGGGTTCTGAGATACGTTCCAGAGCTCAGTAAGCGTGCACCCGCTCTCGATCTCTTATATACAGCGACGAACGTCTATCTGCCAAAGTCTGCGTTCAGTTGAGGTCTCTTAGCTTCCGTTCTGGTTGGTCATGTGTTACATCTGAGCGGTTGAAGCGACGCCACTATGAGCGCGACGCCCACAGGAGCGGTCTAAAGAGACCATGGTGTGCTCCAGCTGTCCAAGGTACGACAAGAGGCGTCTGCGTCGGAATCCAGGACCATTTGCCAGTACAGCAGGATTGTTGGTTGAGCAGTTAGAATGGAAAAGTTACACTTGGAGAAGGGTCCGAGACCGGCGGTAGAACGCTCGGCATCAACTTCGCTCACGCAATGGTTTTCATAGCTGTATGCATCGCACAAACATATCACGTACGAATACTGTTACACACGCAGTTTGAACGAATTACATCCAGTTGATCACGGCAAGCAGGCGCTGTCCGCTTGAGTGGACGCAGTAAAGTCAGCCGCCAAGCGCGCCATAGATCCATGTAGCCTACTTACAGCTGTCTCCAACGGGGAACGGTGCTGACTGAGCGACGGCACCGCTGCTGTCCTTGAGTTCCAAGCTGATCGAGGAACCTGAGCACGCATTGAATATGAACAGCGCGTTTCTTTTGTAAAGGGGATTAGCAATCGTACCGGCAGGAACGTTTGTGTTCCACGTAAAAGATGTCCCCGAGAGATCATCAAACCGCTCGATGGCGCTATTTCCGGAGAAAATACTGCGCCCGAGCAACTCGTCAGCTGACGCGTGCAAAGTAAGCTAAGATATCACAGCTCCGAACTCACGTCTTCACATGAGTGACCATGTTCGTATACGATGTCGAAAGTGTCAGAACCCGTTGGAACTAAACAGCAGCGCTAGAATACGTTACCAAGTCGAATGGCGCTAGGAGAAGCAGTCAGCTGGAATTCGAGCGCCGATGGGTGCAAATACCCTCACCTTCGCCACCAGACCAGTCAATCACTGTCGGTGTGCATTGCTTCGCCCCGGTACTATCGAGGGGAATTAGACGTGCGCTGCAGAAAGGTAGACCACAGTGCTCACGGAGTATCGATGACAAGTGGCTCTTGAGCAAGAACGAGGACGGAAGCTGAGAGCAAAACCCAGAGAGTGTGAGCGAATCGCATGGCGTTGAAGAGTTATCTCTGATCTGAGAACAGTGGATGGGGCCACCAGGGAATGCCTGTAGACAGGGTATTCTGTTCGCCTCTGACACTTTATAGGCACGGTTACGCTCCGCCGCAGAACCGTTGCGGTTGTCTGTGCACACTCTGATCGTGGCCATCCGAGGAGCTTACCTATGTACGAAGTAGCTGTGGAGGAAGATGGACGTGACGGGTGTGCAATGCGGTGTCTGCCGGCAGCACGAAAGGATGCTATGTACGAAAATAGCTTTGACAAGAAAAGGTCCGGCTTTCGTACAGAAACTGAGCACTCTCCTTGTCGGCATGACAGGCTCTACCAAGATCATGAATACGTACCACACTACATCGGACACAAATACGAGTGATGTGCATGTGGACATCAGTGAGAACTCCTTCTGTATCACGGTTCGGATCGCAACCCGTAGTTTCGCGCACGCTCTCCCCTTGTGAGAGTGTCCCCAAACGCAGTAGCTGCGGACCTCCTGTCAAACCATGAGTATACCGACTTACAGGAGACTTCACGCACCCGCATTAGCCCCTCTGAGTCATCTTATGATCTCCGAGGGCGATTGCACAGCACGCAAAGTTCCATAGTGAGACACGGAGCCGCACATACCCCACAGAATCGCGATCATGCTGGCAGGTCCTGTCTGGCCAGAACGTGAGGCCTAGACCGACCACAGAGCTTACAAGACGACGTCTCCGCGCAATAACATCTGTGAAGGCGCACGGAAGGTGCCTGTGTACCTGCTTTCTCAGTATGAGGAACGTTAAGTGAATAGGACGCGCGGACCTGCGAAGCTCAAAGCATGTCTTCCTTAAGTCTCGCCGACGGCCGTAAGTATCGTGCCACCAGAATGCTCCCGTGGAAAACGTGGTCTCGCGACGTAAAGGCCGCCTAGAAATCGTTCTCCCACAGGAACGGCGAGGAGCCCATGGAGACTCGAGAGCCAGATGTCGTAGACGTCAGCATCCAACCGAGGCGCCGAGCGCGCGGCTCGGGAACCTCCAAGGCTGTGTCAACAAGCATGACGTAATCGGCGCTTGCGATATGCGCCCTCGCGACCAAGTTGCCATCTCCGCACATTTGGCATCTCTGCACTACAGTGTCTTCCCTAGTTCAACCCTAAATTCGTGACGCAATATCGAAACAGTAAGTACTATGTAGCTGCCCTCATCATCCCGTCGTTGCATAGTGAGTATCACGAGCAATCTGCGCTTTAATCCAAGCCCCATTCGAGCAAACCAGAAGGTAATACAACGCTTGACGCAGTCCTCAAGGGTTCTCAACAGAGCAGCTATCATTTCCTAGTACAGGGAGCTCAGTGAGCAACGTACTCAGGTGCAAGAAGGCCCCAAACGCACCTTCGCCTACTACAATTGGGGCGGTTGAGGCGCTCGCTCCGGTGGCATCGGTGACTACGATCTGGAGGATCGTTCCTGCATTGGGCATCAGTGGAGGTACTACAAGTAATATCTACACTGAGAAATGTCCTGCACGTACCACGCTTGACGTCGGTGGCCCAATCAATGTGATGGTCAGTCAGTAATAGGAATTCTGTGAATCCGGGCTGCCCGTCTTCGATAGTACTACACATGTGCGACGCAGGGTCAGGTGGGTCGTAACAGGAAATGATCAACGAGGAAACAAAGCAACTCACGTCTGTCAGATGATGTTCCCCGTTCCCCAGGGCAAATACGTACGTCAGCGCACGGGTTCTACACATAGTAGAACAGATCGCAGCCTCAGAGACGTACCAGGTTAAACCGTGCTTTGGTGGAAGGACCATGTCAGATGTGGACGACAAGGAAATATGGAGAGCGTATACTCACGTTCTCCTCCGTGCCATTGTATCAGGGTAGGAACACATTGTGCGACGCTTGCACTACATGTAATGTCAGAGTGCAATTCCTTTACCGGCGCACGCACGATATGATTCGCGCGACGTACGGCGTATCGATACTGAGGTCCTTCGCCGCGGGAGCAGCAACCGCAAGCGCAATAGTGGCAGCCATAAAAATTATGGATAGGATCAAACCCTTCTTCATGGTCTGCATAGCTGGATTCCGGTATGCGCCGGGAGGTTGGATGAGTCGAGGTAACGAAAGGGAGGTGCAATGTCAATCAGAGATTGACCGCTGCAGGACGCAGTTCAATTGCGCAGAGCATTATATATACGCGCGTCGGCCTGTCTAGGCACACCTTGACGAACATCCTATGTATGTCCTTTTACGTCCTAGTGGACAGCCAGCGCCGCGTGTGACGATTATTGTCGAAGTGTCATACAGACTGCGATCGCAAGTACGTACAGATTGGCGCGAGCTAAGACGGCGAGCGCCTCCAAGTTCAAGTTCAGCGCGTGCGTAACAGCGAGGATTACAGGCTCGTGCTAAAACGGCGTTATGGATCAAGGTGCAAGGAATGGAGTGCTTAGGTGGGAGAAAGGGGAAGGGAGGAAGTCGGATGGGAGCAGCACTCACAGCTTCAAAGCCGATGAGGCGGTGTTGATGAGTTCTCAAGACCGACGCAAGGCGAGTCCGAGGTCTAGTGTCTCTAATATAATCGCAGGAGCTGAATCGGGGATCAAAGAAGGGGCTCGGAGCAGACTGGAGCAGTCCACGAGATTCCGTTTGGTTCTGCTCAGCGGGAGGGCGGCGAGTACTCTCGTTAACAGCCATGACGTCATACGTATTACGCTCCGATTCCGGTCCGAAGCAGGAGAGGCGCCTCTTGCCTTGAGAGGACTCGACAATAGTAAGTCAGTACGTCGAGACAAAAGCACCGTTGAGGCGGTGGCGAAAGTCCACGCTTGACAGAAACGAAGATGCTGCGTGACTTCACGAGTCTCCATCAATGAACTAGAGTAAAGTAGATACAATCAGTATCAGGTAATAATCAATGCGCCAGGGCATAAGTACGAGTAGTAGTCCGACCAGGATATCAAAGCAGCGCAACGCAGGATGCTATATCGACCACATGCACAGGAGTTGAACCAAACTTGAGATGTGTCTGCGACGCTAGTCCCCTCATCGTTCCCAACATACATCTCATCGAGCTACAGGTCAAGAAATGCTAGAACAGCACCTTCATCTCTCTCTTCTATCCTCTGGAGTCATCAACATCACTGTGCTTCCGGCATCGCTCTCGAATACAATTTGAGGGTCACGCGATGTGTACCCATACGCGGGGAGAGTCGGCGCAATGCTCGACAAGACGGAGGCCTGATCATCGTCCCATTTCTTCACCTTCTCGCTGTCGTGTGCAAAGACCATGTTCGATTTTCCGGGGCTCAGCATGTGCGGTTCTTCGAAGGTGAGATTAAGATTACAGATTGAGGGTGGTAAGCGAAAGGACACACCGAAATGAATCGCTGCAGCGTTCTCTCTTCGCTTGTGCTTCTTGTACGCCCATAACACGACAGCGCATACGACAACCGCAGCTAGAAGAATACCCACAACTACGCCTGCTAACGCTCCCGCTGAAATACCATCTTTGATTCGGGAGTTGGTTTCCGTCGGGAGAGAATCTGTGGCGGTTGGGGCTCCACTCAGTGTTACGCCAGGTCCGCTGTCCGAAGGAGAGTCTCCTGGAGGCCGTGTAGTCGCGTGATTTGTTGGAGAAATAGCATAGCTAACAGTGACAGAGCTCGAATATACCTGTGATTGGAAATAAGCAATTTTAGTGAATGGATCTCAGTATTGGGTGAGAGGTTGCTTTCCGGAGTTTGGCTTCCTCCTGACATCACATTAGGCTTACCGGGCCTGAATAGTGAAAGAACCACATACCATCAGAACTCGAAGAGAGTGGGACTCGAGAGTTGCTTTTTTGGGGTGCGCTAGAAGTTGCGCTGGAACCGGAAGCCAAGGAACTGGGGGCTGTAGTAGTAGCCTGAGGCATAGAGGATGATGGCCCGCGTGGTGATGGTGTTATAAATGTTGAAGACTCGGACGGTAGTTCGATGCTAGTGAATGAATGGAATGTGGAAGAAGAACAGGAATATTTGGGATTATGAGCCCATTCTTTTTCAATACTGCAAGAGAAAGAAGTGCCATCTTCTTCGCTCTGGTAGTAGTCTCTTCCCCATTTTTTGAACATGCTAGGTATCTGAATATTAGGATGTCCACACCAGTTTGCTAGCGTGAAAGAGTCACCTTCGTGACATGCGCTCGAAGTGGGTTGTACCCGTACGATATTGTACTACTCCTCTTGAGTCGGGCTTGAGTAATTTGAACCCTTTCGATCTCGGATAGACGTTCACGAAAGTGAGAAGATTGGGGGGGTAGCCTGGAAGCGTACATATGTGAGATCACGGCTAACGTAGCCTTCAAGAGTGGCATAAATACTGGCAGGAGCTGCACCCGTGAGCATCGATAGTCTCCGGGGCTACCATAATATCGCTAACATCAAAGACGTACCCAGATGCATCAGCTGTAAAGATAGCAATAGAAGTCAGTGGCTGATACAGTGGCAAGCTGATTCAGTTATGTCTCAAGTTGATGGAAGCATCTTAGATGGTCGCAGCCAAGAGAGACAAGGAGTGGTCACTGGGGCCGTCTTCGGTATACACGATATCGAAGGGAGCAAAGTACTTCGCAACTAAGGGGTTTGAGTGTATCCAAATACAAACCAAGTCTTACGGGTCGCTGAAAACCAGCAGTAATTAGTGAAGACATTCAAATAGCCCTGTACAAAACTAACGAGGCCATCTACGAACCAGCCACATACAACATCTCCAATCGCGCCGCTTCAGAGCCAACGTCCAAGACACAATAGACAGAACCGGGGGCTTCGTGCCCCGGCGTCACCATGGCCTGTGCTTGCGCCACAGCACGATTCTAGCTTCTGCTCTCGCACGATATGATCCTCGGCGGCTCGACAGCGCACCGCCCTCGGTGTGCCACAATCATGACCCGGCTGGGTAGCACGCCTCCGCCTGAGATCGGCCTCTCCGCGTCGTCAGCTTCCTCGAGAGTCGCGGCGTTGAGATGCATGCTCGTATCCACTATTGGTGTCGACGCCAGCTTTGATGTTACGACCACAACGCGTGGGGTGGCAATATTAGAAGAGTGCCACTGATACCACGGCGAACAGAATGGAGTCTTCCGCCGCCGCCGAGCCGGCCGCCATTCGGGACAGGGAATTGGGCATGGCTGCTTGAACGCTGGAGGCTGGATAGTCGTTAAGGTACGATTGGACAACGAGTGCTCATGTAGCAACGTATACTATTACGTAGACTGCTTGGACACGAAGAGTTATGTACGATGCGCTGCGGTCTGCGAGCGCACGGGGTCAGAAGGTGGCTGTGCCCGAGATGCGTTCACCGCGCACCTGTTAGGATATGCTCAGAGACTGGACAGCTGTTGAGATGAAATCTCAAAGCCGGCATCCTCGGACCATGGTGTAGGCCGCAACTGCCAGGGCTTAGAGAATGCCAGCGTGAGCTGAGCTTACCCCGCGTTTTGCCATGACGTCATATCTGTCTACGGCCCGGCTCCGGTCCGTTTCCCGATCCCAAGCGTCCCGCCAACATGAATGCCGGGCGATCGAACCGCGCAAGGGGAAGAATTCTTCGCTGAAGGTGCTCAGCGCGTGCACAGGCTGTCCGCGGCGCTCTCATCTCAGCTTCAAGTTGGACGCCTCGTCATCGGGTTTAGTGCATAGCGCCATACTTACTCTTGGTGAGCCAGGCCGTCCGCCCGGACATCGATCGGCCGTCCACCATCTTTTGCTTCCGAGCGGATACCTACCAATCTGAACTCGGTCAACCCTAAGCTGGCTTTTCCTTCTCGCTCTGAACGCTAGTCTCACAGCGAAGCGAACACCGCGCACCACAACAAGACGCAGAGGAACGCGCCTTCGTTGGGCAGCGAGCGGGTCAAGGGGACGCACGCAGCTTCAAGCGCACTAGTGTGCCACTATTCGGCAGCTCTGCGCGAGCGCGGAATGCTAGCCTCGCGCTCGCTGGAGGAACGGAATACGAGTGGGTATGTGTGTTCAGGTGACTTGCTCTGGGCAGGCCCGCGATTTTTTGAGGATCGGGACGCGGAGGGAACGGGACGCGCGATTGCGGGTGGCCGAGTGTGTCGATGAACGTGGATGAATGGATGAATGAAAGAGCAGGAATGTAGTAACACTTCGGAACGCTCCGATCTGCTAAAGTATGGTACGGTGCGCGCGGAACGATACAGTATATCGATACAAAGGAGAGAGATCGAGATAGAGATAGCGAAAGCTCAGAGAAAAAATCATGTCGCGTCATGTCATGAACACACTAAAACAGCCAGCCGCGGCCCGCCCGATCGCGCGCCCACACATCGAGCCCCCGAGCCCCGAGCCCCTGAGTGCTAAGCGTCCGCGATCGTCTCCACTTCCGCCTGCTTCTCCTTCGGCGGACAGCCACCCCCTCTATATATGCGTGCGCCTCCTCATGTCTATGTAACCATAACCGGAACCACGGCAGGGGCGGGAGCGTGCGCGGAGTGGGTGGGGCGCGCTCAATGCTCACCACCCGCGCCGCGCCTGCCCAGTGGGCATCATCGACGTGCGCGACGAGGACGGTTCGGGGAGACAGAAGTCACCTGTGAAGGGGCAGTCAGCCACCGTTTTCCTCCGACCGCAAACTATCGTGGGGTGCGGAGGGGAAGGCTAGGGAGAAGAGAAGGAAAGGACTCACGACCGCTATCCTCGACGGTGACGAACGCGCCCTGGGCGAACGCCCCCGCGCCGTCGGATACGGAGAGCGCGAGGGCGGTGTCTGCGCAGCCGTTTCACCAGTTCCAGCACCAGCACCAGAGCAGAGCAAGACGGACACGGCGGCAGGCACGGAGAGACGCGAGCGTGGACGCGGATGCGGACGCGGGGAGCGCAAGCCGAGGGGTAGAGTCAGCACGGATGACGTCACGCCTCGCAGTGAGCGGAGAGAGAGAAGGGAGGGAGGGGAGGGGGGAACGCACCTGCGGGGACGTGCGCGAGCCACTTGAACTGGAATGTGCCCTGCGAGAACTCGAAGGCGTCGACGAGGCTCTGGTCGGAGATACTGTGTATGCTGTTCGCGCGGAGGAAGGGGAACGGGAGCGGGCGTGAGCGCGTGGACGCGGGGCGCGAGGCGCGATGGCGTAACGTATAGGGGCTCACCTCTGTGGGTGGTGGAGAATCGACGCCACCAGGATAGGGTTAATTAATGGGAGGATCTTAGCGGCGCGCGGGGGAAGGCGGGACGTACGAGAGTGACGGGGGCTGCACCGGGGCGTATAGGTCAGCCGCAGCGTCGCGCCCGAGAGGAGGGAAGGAATAACGTACGAGTGCAGCCTGTCCATTCCAGCGTCGTGAAGTTACACTGCGTAGGGGGTTTTCTGGGAGTTGCGATCCACCACCGTCACTTCCATCGCCCTGCGAATCCGAGAAGCGGAGAATATCGACGTACGGTGTGTGCAAGACACAGGTCGCGACGAGAAAGGGAATCGCGTTCCGTGGTGGGACCATCTTGTGCACGGGTTGGGTGTTCGGGCAGGTATCGCAAACGTGAGTGAGGATAAGAGCGCGAAGGGAAGCCGCAGGCAGGAGCAAGCACTGGGACTAGGATGAACGGAGGAGGGGAGAGGGCAAGAAGGTCTCGTGCTACCCCTCCCGCGCACGCAGACTCAAGTACCCCACATCCAAGCGCCCACGCACGGGGCGGGACAGGGGCTCCGCGCGCGAGAGTCCGGCACGCAGGCACCTCAAACTCTGTCCGCGCGACTTCGCGCGAACGCTGAACAGGGGGTCTCGTCACCGGTCACCCCTGGGACGCGCGCGGCGAGGGAGCGGCTGAAGACCGAGAGGGGACGCGAGGACGCGCGGCAAGGGAGGGCTGACGTCGCGCCCGCGCTATCCGCGCGCCCCCGTTCCGTAATCGGCGTATACATGGCAGCTCATTTCCGCGCGGCGCGAGGAGGAAGCTGTAGGTTTGGTGGACGGAATCGCGTTGCGGGGGCGACCGCCTTCTGCCCATCAGCCGCTGCGAGCTCTGTGGGGCGGGTGCATATGGGCGGATTTCCCTCGGGGTTGGGATCCCACTGCGCTGTTGAACGCGGGGGAGGACAGTGGCACCGCAGGGACGCCGCGCATTTACGCTTCATTACGCTTTTTAGAGGGGAGCAACCCCCGTCGCTATAACTGTCTGTTAGGCTTCCAGATCGCCATCAGCTTCCCGCACATACACTTGCGGACAGCGTGAGCGCGAGCACTGAAGTACTCACCTGCGGTCTCGGTCGCAACGGCGTCTGCCGCCGGTGTCCGACACGCCGAGCAAAGCGTCCGTACTCCGACTCCTTCCACACGGCCGCTACAGCGCCCTCGAGTTCCCACTCACGCGAGCCCAGGCCAGAGAGGGCACGCAGATCGAGGGGTGTTCGAGTTCCAAGCTGCCCTGACGTCAACGTCAATGCCCATGTGGAGGCGAACAGGGGGGAAGACGTTCCACGCCCGAGCCGCGCAAAAAATCTTGGTAAAAACCCTATCAAGATTCTCCGGCCGACGCCGGCCCTGTCGCTGTCAGCCACGGACCCCGAGGCCCCCTTCGACTCTCGAGTGACGAGTCTCGACCTCGTCAACAGTCACCGGGGATGGATTCCGCTGTATTCGCGAGAGTGAGCCTCCACTGGCGGAGATGGACGGCACGCTTCGAGTTCGAGCGCGCAGCGTTGCAGATACATATAGACGCATATGATAGATATAGGTTATGTCGAACTTTAGGTGAACGGTGCCGACGGCGGGCACGAGAAGGACACCGAACGTGCCACCCCTCGCGCGAGCGCTTGACCTCGTACATCCATGTACAACGGCACTCACCCCTCACGCTCCAACGTCGTCCCATACGGCGGCGGCCTCGTCCTCGTCCCCGCCCTCGCCCTCGTCTCCGCATCCGGGTACCCATACGGCACCACGTCCGCCTCGTCCGAGCCCGGCCTGCCCCCCGCGAGCCTTACCCCGCCGTCGACCGAGTACTTCGTGCTCGCGTACCCCGCGCTGTCCCGCGCGCCCCCGTCCCCGTCTCCGTGCACCCCGAACGCGCTGAAGGAGTACCGCGACGCGGAGGTCGCCGCGAGGCTCGAGCGCGCGTAGAACGCTTCGGGGGCGCTCGCACCAGACCCGGACGGGCTGAGGCTCGGGGAGGCGCTGGAGTGCCCGTAGGAACGCAGGGTGTCCCCCGCGAGCGCGGAGATCGTGCTCGCGCGGACGGTCCCGGTCCCGTGTGCATGCTCCTCGTTCTCGTCGTCGTTCTCGTCGAGGAACGCCCCGTGCAGCAGCACCCTAGACGAGCTCCGGAAGGGATCCGACGGGGGGGGGCCGGAGTAGAACGAGTCTGGGGAGCCGGTCATCTTCTCGCGCGACACGCCTGCGCCCGCGGCAGCGGGGGGCTGAGTGAGCGTCGTCGTCGAGCCGTAGTAGGACGACGCGAGGTCAAGGTAGGCTCGCGTCCCCGGCTGTGCGCTGCGCACGGGGGCACCGCGGAATGGGCTGAGCATGCGGAACGCGGAGAGGATGCGCCCTGAGAGGGGCGTGGAGGGCGAGGGCCCGAGGAGGGGCCGGTCTGAGATGATGCTGCGCGACCATTGGCTTGCGCTCGATTGGGCGGAGGCGACGGAGCGTCGGTCGTCGTCGTCGTCCGTGCGCGTTGGCGGGACAGGAACTACTGCTGTATAGATGTAGGTGAGCGTTATGCGGGGGCGAACATCCCTCCCAGGCAAGGATCAAGAAGGAAAGACGCACCTTCCTTGCCCTCCTGAGCCGATGACCCCTCCTGAACCTTCGTCCCCCCCTCGCGCTTCTTCTTCCTACAGAGCAGAAGCAGCGCGAAGAGCACGAGCGCGGCGAGGATGACAGCGGCGAGGACAATCCCCGCGATCGACCCGGAGCTCAGCGCGCTCTGCGGGGTCGCCCCCGCGTTCGGGACGCCCGTGGGCAGCGCGCCCGAGATGGAACCGGTGGAGGCTCCGGCTGCGCCGGCTAGAGGGAGGGTGCTGCTGGAGCGGCCGTTGGTCGAAGATGCTGGGACGGTTGGAGCTGTGCCAGATGAGGAGGTAGAGTCGGAGGAGGGCGCGGATGCGGCGTTCGCTACTGGGATCGTCGAACCGGCCGAGGAGGTTGATGACAATGTTGTGGAAGCTGCAGTGGACGTGCTGCCCGAGGCTGAACTGGTAGTGTTGAGGAAGAGGAAAGGGAGGATCGACGAGATAGATACGGATGTGGTGGACGTGGAAGTTGATGCTGAAGTGATATCGATTGAAGCGGAAGCGGAAAGGGTGGCTGTGTCCGTCAGCGAACTGGAGCTTGTGTCGGAAGTGACGATGGTTGACGTGGAGAAGGGGCGCCTTGTACGGCTCATGCGCCTTGTCGTGGACGAGGTGGCCGTCTCAGTGAGGGTGGAAGTGCTAGAGGTCAGGGGTGTTGAAGACGAGGAAGTAGTATCGGAGGCAGTTGACGTCGCGGTGGCCGTAGGCGTAGTCGAGGATGAGGTGGGGACGAATGCTGGAGTCGATGATGACGAAGATGCGGAGGTTTGTGAAGAAGTGGGGTCGGACGATACGGACGACGCATCTGTGGAAGTAGCATTCGCCGTTGAGCTGTCCGAAGTTGAGCTGTCCGAGGACGTTGCGGTCGCGTCTGCATCGGACGCTGTCGAAGTCGAGGTGCTCCCATCCTCCGCTGGTTGCGTCGCAGAACTGCCGTCCATGCTCGTCGCCGTCGCCTCCAATCCACCCGTCGAAGTCGACGCACCCGTCCCAGCCACCACCGTCGTCCCGCTCCCTCCCTCCAAGCAGCTGCTATCCGACCCCTCCTGGACCGTAAAGCTCGTCGACCCCTGCAGGTGCGCGTCCGTCACCGTCACCGTCACCGCCGTCCCCGCCAGCATGTCCGTGCCCCAATCCGCCGCCGTCCCATTGATGTCGCTGATGACGTCCGTCGCGCCCCCTCCTGCGATGCTGAGCGTATACGGGGGCGCGCCGCCCGACCAGGAGAAGTGCGTCGTCGAGCATTGCACGGCGCTGCTCGGGGGGTCGATGAAGATCGTCGCGCTCGCGGGCGTGAAGAGAAACGCAGTGATAAATATGATAAATGATAGGGGAAATGTGCGTTGGGCGGTCCTGGGCTTGAAGAACGAGATGCAGAGTCTGGAGTGGGGGTGGTGTTAGAGGTGCCCGCGCGTGACCACGCTATACTCGACTCGTACCGTAACAAGAGTGCGCCCAGGGTTCTGATATGATTTGGTCCGGCGAGGCTGCGACTTGACCGTGGGGCCCGTCGGGAGCTGCCGGAGAGGTCCAAAGGCCGCATATAGCGACCTGGACGGGCCAACGAAGGCATCCAAAGGAGTGTGGTGGTACAAAGGAGTGGAGGGGGGCGAGACGCTCCCCTGCACGGGCAGCGGAAGGGAGAGAATATGGGAGGAAGAAAGCCGCAGCCACCGTCGTGGGCCCGCGCGGGACCTATACACACATCATGTATAGATCTGGGCTGAGAACCACCGCGCGGCGTGAAGTGATACCAGGTACGCGGAGCGATATCAGCACTTGCGGCCGAGAGATTGAGTTCGTGCCCGATGGGTATGCAGAGTCCCGAGTATACTCACGAAGGGGAGCTTTCGCCGACATGTTTAAGTCTATCCTCCGAGACGTAAGCTGTTCATGCCGGCGGTAAAGGATGCCCTCAGTAGGTATACACGAGTAGGCGAACGAGCTCCTTGCATTCGTACGGTGCGCAGTGGAAGTGATGGGGCCTATAACGCCATCACATCAGGTCATTTACTCATTCAGTCTAACAACGGGCTCAACACGGGCTCACCGGAGAGTCAACTGCACACAATCGCCATCATAACAGGAAGGTTACCTTCCCATCTTCGCAAAAACTATAGATTGTTGAACCGTTTGAAGGCCGAAAACAGTCGCCGACACGAATTTCCGAGGTGTTCGAAGGATGCGCCATCGGGGCTATCGGAGCACTCTACTTTGCATGAAGGGAGTTGCCGACGTCAAGGCCGACGTGTTGGCAGCATGATGATGATCACTCACCGAATAGAATCCCTACGATCCCCGTAACGTTGTCTCCAAACGCGAAGGAATACTCTCCGTAGCGCTGGTTGAGTGCGAAACGCGTACGCCATGAGTACCGCGGCGTGGCCGTAGGAGTTGGCTATGCAGCAGACTCACGTCGATACTGAGCGACAGCACACTGGTCCCAGGGTGTCCAAGACGTTATGCATGATGTATGGCCATCTTATCAGAAGTTATCGCGGCGGCCCCGAGAGGAAGTTGAGATCTGTAGAATGCGATCAGTTCAGGAACAGAACCCGTCGACGAAGCTGAGGCTATCATGCTCACCAGCTCGAGGCTCTGAACATGCATTCGGCATCATCCCAATGTTTGAGTAGGACGTCTTGAGAACAGGGAGAAGATGGTAGATGGACTAAAGCCGTGTTCGAGGAGAAGAGAGGACAGGCGAGTCGCCGTTGCGTGGCTCGCTGTGAGGCGTCCAAGGCATCGATGGCGTCATCATCCACGTGGCACGTTGTTCGGCTCTCTCGGCGACAACGGATTCCTTCGCGGCGGCCGCCTCAGCATCTTGACTTTGCGCACCGTGACGTCGCTATAGTATGTGTATTGCTATCTCTCTACGCTCGTGTTTCGGAGAACTGAGCGGCGTGAGGACATATATGTACTTCTAGGCGGCGTGATGACAACTGGCGTATGGCGGCGGCAACGTCTGTCTCCTCGCCGCCTCGGCCGTTTCAAACTGGTTTGCGACCTCAACTTGTTCGCTCGTAACGCGCAGCCCCCAATCTGCTTCCCGCCTCCACCCCTTCTCTTTCAACTTCTGTGAGCCAGGCGCTCCTGCATCCAAGTAAGTAGTGGGTGACGCGTTCAATGGTCCCTCCGTCTGAGCTATGGACGACGACGCAGATCCTTCGTACGATGGTGGTATTGAAACTGAGAGTCCAGGCTTCTCCGAAAGAGTCGGCGGATAAGTGTTGGGGAGGCTAGAGAAGGAGGGGGGACTATCGGCTCCCTGAGAGGGTGATTCGATGGAGGTGGTCTGCGGAACGACGAATGGGCGCGGCCTGAGCGTATCGCGCGCGTTCTCACCGAGATCTTGGACGAGGGCTGAAAACCTGAGGAACGTCGGGGCTCGCTCAAAGGTCGGGGAGCTTTCAAGGTCTGCACAGCGTCACCGCACGGTATTTAGACGCTAATAGGAGAAGGCTGCAGAGAGACGACATACCGATGATCGGACTGCGGTTCTGCCAATTCCGCCTGCGTCGACGCTTGACGAGAACGTACACAAGGATAGCGAGCGCAATGATCACGACTGCGCCAACTCCGATGGCAATGCCTACAATAGCTCCCATATTAAGCGCGGATTTCGTAGTTGGCGGAGGAGGGGTGGTGCCAGCCACGGCCGTTGCGGAAGAGGTTGCTAAAGCGCCGGGCACCGACGTAGAGGCTGTGGATGACGCGGGGACCAGTGCCGGCGCACCAGAAGCGGAGGTGGTGGTAGAAGTGATAGAGACAGACGGGCTGGAGGCCAAGACTGCTGTGTCCGACGAAGAGCCGGAAGAGGTCGCCGTAGTCGATGCAGGCGTCGAGGTAGTCACAGCCTCTGTGCTCGACGTGGAGCTGTTGTTACCACCGTTCAAGCACGACTCGTCTGTTTGCCCGCCGTCCACGATTCCGAACTTGGAAAACGCGATGACGGACTGCCCGAGACTGTCGGTCAGGCGTAGCGACACCTTCGTGCCGGGCGTGAAGTCAGGCAGCCACTCAGCGAACGTCGAGGTGATGGACTGGATTGTTTCTGTAGGGGGATCGCCGGGTGTCGTGCCGGCGGGGAAGACTTGGAGCTGGTAGGGAGGCGTCCCACCGGTCCAGGCGATGACGGTTTCTATACATGGGAGGGCGTCGGAGATGTGTGCGTCGAAGGCAAAAGTCTGGGCGTATGATGGAGTCGAGAAGGTGGAAAGAAGCAGAATTTTGATAGATAATATTGCGATAGGAGTTGAGATTAGGGTATTCAGAGAAAATGAGAGTGATCTTCGCACGACAGGAGAATGAGCGGCAAAGCATGATTGAAGATGTACCACGCTGGGTACTCACCGTAGTATAGCACATATGGATACATTCGTCGTCGTCTGATTCCGGAAGCAGAGAATCCATGGATATAACGCGCAAGCCACCAGGGTCGTCAAAACGCGTCCAGCAAGAGAATGGAGAGCGGCCACAGGTTCGCCAGCCCCGCACCGGCGCGGGAGGGAGAGGACCATCCTGAAGCAATCTACACGTACACCACGCTACATGAGCTCTGTGAACGGCGGTGGGAGAGGGCAAGGACGTACCGCAAAGCGTGGCGTAGAGCCGAGGAGGTCGAAGCGCACCTCGCGCTCGATGGACGTGTATATAAAAGAGGAGGAAAACAAAAGCACGTCGGCAGCAACAACGTGGTAACGGATTCGCGGAGCCGGAACTAGCATCCGTACGCAGATCTGGATGAGATTGAACACGCCGTGGCGTTGGCAAGGGAAACCTGTCTTGTAGGTTCCGGGCGCGAACGGCTAGCGTCTTGGCTCGCCCGCCCGCCGCCCGCGCTGACGCCCACCTCCGGTATTGTTTTTGAAGTGTCGTCGCGATGAGCGATCGCTCGAGGTACTCTCAAGTAGAGATGAACTCGCCCCTCCGACCCTGCTTGAGCGCGCCCATTGGACAACGTGTGTACGATATGCGCGGCAGGATCAGACATCGAACAACAGCGCCTGCACGTGCCAGTCCCCCAACCCACGCCAACCGAAGTGAGATGAAGGGCTGTCACGTCCAGGACCTGTGGTCGCGAGCGGCGATCGCACGCGAGATCATTTTCGGACCACAAGCTGTGCACTTCGCGGACCTGTCGATAGCTGGAGGCTTCAAAATCAACGACTTCCAAAAGGGGATGAAGGACGATGAGAGAAGGGGATTCAGCTGCGTAAGCGACGTACGTTTGCCAATCGTCGCATCTTCGTCGCGTCCATTCGCATGGACAACATACCAACGGCGGTCCCGTTAGCATCGCGGGAGGTAGCGAGTCCTTGCCCGACCAGCCATTCGGAAAGCAACGTGTTGGAAACTCATATGCGAGGTTGGAGCCATTGACGCGCGGATGTGTAGAGCTCCATCGTGATGTGTGTTGGAGGGGTACGCACACGAGAAAGCCCCGAACATGCTGTCAAGGCAGAGCGAGGACACGGAGGAAAGCTCAGGAAACGAACTAGTCGAAGTGAGGAAGAAGGCGTCGGGGCCAAAGAATCAGTCAAAATCGTTTCGCCCAGAGGAGGAGGGCGAGTTTGGGCGCCTGATACGTCGTCACGTCCATACCAATTCAGGAACTGGGACTAGCGCTCATCGGACTGAGGCTCGGACCGCCAGCAGAGCTTCGGGATGTGATCATGGTATGCGTTGCGATAATGATCATACCTGGAGTCATGCAGTTCGCGAAGAGAGATATACAATTTGAAAGCGCTCAGGGCCTTTGACGGATATGTATCGTATGCACATCGTGATGGGAAATGGCAGTGCAGACAACTCGAACGGATCCGGAGTGGTGTGTGAGGGACCAACGGAACGCACATACGAGAGGACTAGCTGTGGAACATCACAAAAGCAAGAGACGGTGCATATGAGGGGACAAGAGAGGATACAGCAGAGAATACGAGGTCAATACCGGAACCATCATACGAGAGCAAGAAAGAAACTTCGTACGCTCGAGCGCGTACATCTTTGCTGGGAGGTCCCCCGAGCACCATCCCGGAGTTGCCCTCCCATGCAAAGACGTACTGCTCGCGTTTTCCCGTCCACAAGCTGCATAAGACCCCTCGAGGGAAATCCGACGCCGTTTTCAAGCGATCAGCTCGCATCAACTGGCTGCTTCACGAGGGCGCCGGACTCGAGAAGTCCTATACTGCTTGTGCATGCGATCCGGAGATCTGCATGTCCAAGTGGGCGTTGTCGTCGCGATGGTATGCGGACATGAGTGGATGGAGGTGGTAAGGTAAGAGGGAGGACGTACCGGCCGACTACTTGTAGCGCTTTAGTTCTTCCTCGCCTTGCCCTTAGAGGCGTTGGCGTTGGCGCGGAGCTTGCGGCGGGGGGAGCCGAGGTTGGTATGCTCGCTCTGAATGTGTCTAGTGACGTCATGCCTGCGTCCAAACCTCCTCGTGCACCCTCGGTGGGTGCACCCAAAAGGGCGCTGGCCGAGGTGCACGGTGTTCACATGCGCCGTGACGTTGTTGGTGCGCGAAAACACTGGAAAAGGTACATCATAATTCTTTATACAAGCGCAAGTCGCGGCAAGGAAAGTAACTCACTTTTCCCGCAGTGAGGGCAGGGGAACCGGGATGTTGTGTCTTGTTGCCGGCGACGCTTGGCGGACCTGCGCTCCTTCTCCCCGACATCGTCCTCAACATCCTTGCGGTTTTCATGTTGCCCGACGGAGCCGCGCCCATGCTTCCCATGCTTCGCCATCTGGGGGACCATGGCCGGGGCGGGAGCGTCGACCTGTGAAAGAGACGACGTTGCGACCATGGAGAGGGACGCGAACACGTTCGCGAACCCCTCCATATCCGGTGCGAGGCCCTGAGCTGCTGCCGTCGCAGCATGGACCTCGGGTTGAGACGGCGGCAGCTCATGGCCGTAGGGAAGAGCGCGATCGAAGTGGAGATCGGGTGTTACCATGCTGCACTGGAAGGTGAACGCGTAGTCGTGGAAAGGCGAGTCCGCTGTGGTCGCATGAACGTCTTGACAGAGGAAGGGGCTCTCGACGTCGGACCAGTCGACAGGATGATTGAGTTCGGAGTCATCGAGAAAGGCGTTGATCTCTTCATCGAGGTCGAAGTAGAGAGCGGAACTGGAGACCTCAGCATAGTCAAGGCTAGCAAGGGGCCGGGATGGGGAGAGGCTCTCCAATATGTCGGCCCACGGGTTCACGGTCGACGAGCCGAGCTCAGGAAGGACAAAGAAGGTGTTCTCCATGAGGTGTAACAAGATGATCGTGGAGGCGGGCGGTGATGGTGTTGCAGAGTAGAGAGATACGGGGGATGGGAAGAGGCTGAGGACGCGGGAGTGGTACTTAAGTGAGACGCAAGACACCTCTCAGGTTCTGCACGTGGTCGCCGCAGACCACGCTGACCGCCTTCGTCCCTTCTCTTCGGCCGTTCCCCTTCCTCGAGGCAGCTGCTTTTGAACTCGCTCGTGTTCTAGGAAGCACAGTTGACGAAACCGTGTGCAGAGGAATCCTCCGAGACACATGCCGCCGCAGACTCCAAGACTCCGGACAACGGGCAAAGGGGACGTCCAGAGTCCAGGCGGCTCTGGCAATGCGGCCAATCGTAGACGAGCGCCGATGTCGAGACGTACGTTGTACCATGAGAGGCAAGGGCATGGACATTCGAAGATGCGAGGCCGGCGGTGTAATGAGCGCATGCTTGTCGTCGATGATTGAAACGCGCTCAACACTTAACTTACACGCGACGCGTCACGACCGGCGTCGGTAGAACTTACGTAAGCATGAGCCAAGCGGACTCTGAAAATATTGAAGTGCACGCGCTTGCGGTCGTGCGAGGAACTTTCATCTCATCTATAGCTGATCATCCCTTTGAGAGCCATATTTCGCAGGTGCGAAGAACCCTGTTTCATAATCTTCTGGCTCGGCATTGTCGTTAATATACCCAAGTTTACATTAGGTCGAGAAACCGCGGCACGATGCCAACAACCCAAAGCTGAGCATGCACTGTGTGGCTTCTACGGCGGCCCGCGTATGGCACTGTTTCTCGACATACCCCCGTCGCTCTTTTTCGACCCCGACCATCTTCGGAATCCAGCCGAAAGTAGCGCTTCGTGCACTTCTATCCAGACTACAAGGCGTCACTCATGAGCGCGCCGACATCATAACAATCCATCCACGTACGTGGACGTCATCCAGTGCTGTATCGCCTGACATTCACGCAGGGTCCGTACGGGTACCTCACCTGGTGCTGATGGACAGTATGAGACTGTTCACCTTTGGGGCTCTCCCCTCGCGATCCGCAGAACATCGGGTGATAACCGAAGGCTCGAGAGTCGTGGGTGGAGATCGGTCTTGCTTTCGGGCGTGTTTTGCGGTGACCATACTCACTAGCCCAGACACTGCGCAGTTGAGAATAGGTGTCAAGCTCCAATACTCCGTGCACACGAACTCCACGAAAAGTCACGTCGCTGTCTTTTTTGAAATCGTCTAACAAGCCCGTGTCTCGTCCCCGAGCTAGCGGAGTAGTACAGGTGCCATCGACGACAATCCATTACAAATTCTGGAACGCCAAAAGGTGGAGCATCGGGGAGTACTCCCCGTCGGCTAGCTGGGAAGGATCGTTTAACCACAGCTTCCTGTCGTGGAACACGAGACGCCGTGCATACATACTCACATACCCGAGCTGGCGCCACGGTACCACCGGAATCATGGTGAGATGGTCTCCTTGCCGTTCTGTGTACACTTCAACGTGACGTCCAACTGACAGCATGCGCGTTGACAGTCGAGCCGTTATGGACGATGTGCTGGCGTTCTCGGACTGTATGCGCCTCGCGCATTGATGCATGACAAGCGAATAGGTGCGAGTCCGAGCCCTACGGATCTCTACCGAGGAGTCGATCCTGTGCGAGAGAGTGGAACCATCTTTTCCCGGCTGACGCTCACAAAAGCATTTGGAACGCCGTGGAGTCAGGAGCTGTATGCGATCTAATATGATATGTTGCCGCTTGCCCGTACCACGTCAGGCATAAAAGCGAGCTTTGAGCAAGCGCAGGGCCTCCAGCACCCCAGATATCCCTGCTACTCGCCACTAAACACTACAATCTACTCTGCTTTCGCTCGATATGCGCGTTTTCATCCTCCTCTCCCTCGTCGCCCTCGTCGCCGCCTCCGTTCCGGGGGGTATGACCGTCAACAAACGCGGTCAGTTGATCTCTCGCCAGGACGTGAGTACGCTTGGCTTCCGTGTGATCCTTCGATTACTGAGTTCTACTTGTCTTAGTGCTGCATTGACCCTCCCGGTTGCGGATGCCCTGATGTAAGTACGACTTTTTGTTCTCGCACAATATTATACATGTTTTCTGACGTTATCATTGCAGAATTGCAGTGGAGACTGCTCCCTGTGCTGCGTAAGTGCCAGTCGAATTGAACTTGCTACTTGCTTGGTGTCTGCGGCGCGGAGAATGCCTCGCGTTCCGACCCCGGATCATGTTGGGGTGTACGCACATTGCTTGCTGACCGAAGTTCCCTCTTTTGCAGCCCACTACCTAAACGAGTATCTGTGTGGGTTGCGAAAGCCTTGCATGCCCGTCTTAGCGCTAGTTATGATGATGTACGAATGTACAGAGTTAGTGAAGATCATGTTGGAGTTCAATGAAGTACCGTGATGCTAAGTACTCTGCGCGTGAGATCGATGATGGTGCTAGGTGGATAGTGCGGAAGTAACATTGCTACGTTTGCCTTAATCGGGCGCGCCGGGTCAGCCTTGGGATCAGTACGACCCGACCACAGAGCCCGTGAACGCGCGGGGATGGTGTATGCAGGAGTACGCCACGTCTCAGCGCGCGCTCGTGTTTGCTTCACACACTCTCCACTTTCACTACCACACGACCATCCAGAACGTCGACGGGTCGTTCAACGAACACCCGGAACGCGACACCAATCCTAAGGCGGCCTTCTTCAGGTGCCCCGACATTTTCTTCCAACGCGAGGCGTCGCAGAGCCTCGTCCGCGGCTCGTAGGGATGGGTGGACGTCCGCGAGGCATGGGAAGCGGCCATCTGGGACTATACGAAGCCTGCCATCACGGTCCCGTCGGACAGACTCGTCGCCTTTGGTGACATCGCGGAGGAGTTCCAGAGTGCCCTAGGCACGGAGTACCTCGCCGGCCTCTGGCGCGACACGCTGCTTGGGAACTGTTGTGGGCTGTGGACTCCGACTGGCGCCGCCCGCGACCGGTGGACTACCGCGCGCCGTCCTGGTCATGGGCGGCTGTCGACGGGCAGGTCGAAGCAGGCATTATACCCGTCCAGTCGGCGGAAAATGGCGGCGTGGCGGAGGTTGTACGGTGCCAAGTGGACCTCAAGTACGCGGAAGCCCCGTTCGGAGAGGTCGTCGGTGGTCTTCTTGCCCTCCGTGCTCCAGTCATGCAGTGCACGTGGAGCACGAAGACTCCGTTCACCCTGCTTTGGGTTCAACAGTCGTCGCCAGAGATGCACGACACCCAGTCTTCTATCAACAACACGGACGGAGGATTCAGACGTATTGGAATGGGATTTTTCGACAACTATGAGGATAAGGACGTACAGAATATATGGGCCGCTCTTCTCCACCATGATGAAGAGGAGGTGGCGGGAATCCTAATCACACCGGAGAAGACAGCGGACTCGGAAGGTGCAGCTATGGCCAGATATCGTCGAGTGGGATCCTTCACGAACGCTCCTTCGGAGGAGGATAGTTTGGAGTGGTTAGATGAAGTAGAAGCGATGAAATTAGAGATGGTATAGTGCAGATTGTAGCCTTGCTAGCGGCGAGTTCGGGTTTCATAGATTCGATGATATTCGGTACTGTTCGCGTGAAGTATGCAAGCGATACGGTTGAACGACCTTGAAACTGATAGACGACGGCGAAGCTGACTTTTGCGCACACTAGAGGTGAATAAACCGATGCAAAAGTACACATTCGGATATTGATAGTACGGTTTCTCATAGCCTTGCGTGCTTGTGCATTTACCTGTTATTCTATACGCAAAGCTGCACTCAGCACATAGCCCTCGTCTAGCAGGGTAACATACGCACCTCATTCCCTGACCATATAGGTTCCCGTCTCCAAACGTCTAGAACTCCATGACTTCCTACCCTCCATGCACCGGCTCCCCCGCCTAACCCACGCTCAATACTAGCTTAATACCTTCCTTCCCCTAGTATTTGCGCGTGGACCGACTGTGCGCGGAATGCTGTAACTGCCCTCTTCCTGCCTCTACCTCCAAAGACCCCACGCTGTCGCTCGTTTACGTGGAGACTTGATACCTTGACACGTCCATTGAGGATAGGGGGAGAGAAACGAAGAGCGGGATGAGGTGATGGCCAAGCACGAGGACGCGGTCGGACGCTGTGGAGTAAGCGAGTCCTGAATGGCTAATGACAAGTAAACACGGATTACTGACCCGTTTGAAGTTCAATCAATGGGCGGACTTCGAAAAATGCAGGCGCTTGAGCGGCCTGATGACTCTGGCACTCTACTTGCGCACTTGCCATCGTCTCAACGAGCAGCCACGCTGAGGTACGCTGACGGATGGTTCATACACTCTCCTGTATATTGCTATCAAGGTGAGTACACATGAAATTTGTTCGTGGAAATCCTTGTATTCATATTGCCTCCTTTCCCCTCACAGTGTTTAGGTCGCATTGACGCGCCGTTCGTTATAGTCCGGGGCCTCTGCGTGGGTCGACTCAGCCGGCTATTATAGTTACGCCAGCTTGGTAGAAAGTTAGGTCACTGTGGACGTCGATGCGAAGGCTCAATGAACTTTCTTTCCTTGACTCACGCGTGACCCGAATACCACCAACAAGAAGAGGCCACCATGCGGCGCTGGCAAAGTTAGCGTCGAGTGTCGTTGACCTCGAGTCCTCGCTCACCCTCCCTTCTTCGACCTGCCTTCAATCGTTATACGGAATCTGGATCTTTGATTCACTAGGTCATAGGAGAAGGCTCTCAGATGTCAACGTGCCACGGAGAAGAACCAGGGGACACAGCGACTCGTAGCAACGGATCGTCCCCGGGCTGGGATAGCTCGATTCAACATGGAGATACACATCCAACTGGAGGGTTGCACCCACCTGACATGGAGGAATGTAACCAGAGGCACGTACTGAGATATCTCTACATGAGGCGTACGAGACGAGCTGATACCGTTCGCATACTCTATAGCATTCATGAGCGACCTTCATACATTTGCGAATTATGTTGGGACACAGTTTTCGCCTCTCACCTCGGCCTCCTACACCCACCAGTAACACAAGCCGGCGGCAGGTTGTCGAGCGGCGGGTATTCGTACAGCTCCACGTGGAAGGATATACAGTCCCGGGCTACTGGAGGCTGTCGATGGTGTCAACTCGTTCTGCGGCATGTGACGAGGACCAGTTCACCGCCGAGACACTGCTCAACGTGGTTGTAGGGTTCGAGGGACCTTTCGATCGGAGCTTGGGAGGTTCGCTGGAAGTCACACAGTGTCACTTCGTCATATTTGTGAACGGGCGTAGGGCGCTGCGTGGATATCTATACTCCGACATAGGCGAGTCTGCATACTTCAAGAATCGAAAGTCTTTCTAACTCACGACGCGCGTCAGATGATCCAGTTTCGGAGGACATCGCCTTCCGACCCCGTGTTCTGAATGTGGGCTCTCCTCGTACGCTTTCCCTTGCCAAAGAGCTGCTCGACGAATGCATTCATTTCCATAAAGGCTGCGTTCCTCCCCCCAACCCCGTCCCTTGCTTGCCCACTCGTGTGGTCGACTGTCTTGATCCCGGAAGACCCCGTCTCGTCTTAACAGGAGGTACCTCAAGAGGCTTCTAAGTTGCGCTCAGCTATGTCTGGGGCGAGGCTCAGCCGCACAGCACTACCTCGTCAAACATCAGCGCTTACACGAAGCTCATCGATCCTACTCCCCTCCCTCAGACTATCCTCGACGCCATTCACACCACTCATTCCCTCGGCATCCATTACCTCTGGGTAGACACGCTATGCATCATCCAGGACTCGATCGAGGACAAGCTTCATGAAATCGGGCAGATGCGCCACATCTATCGCGACGCATACATGACTATCGTCGCTGCCAGCGCGGCCCGCGTCAGCGCAGGGTTCCTGGAAACACGGCCCGCCATCCCTTCTCCCCAATTCGCGCGCGATGTGGAGGTGCCGTTCATTTGTCCGCCTTCCGATGACGTCGTCAACAGGCGCTCAGAGGCAGAAATGTGTGTTGGCGAAGTATGCGTCTCCCCTATCTGGATGAACTCCGACCCGCGCGAACTCTGGAGAGATCAGCACGAGCCCGGGAGAGAGCCTATAAGCGGGAGAGGGTGGTGCATGCAGGAGTACGCCATGTCCCAGTGCGCCCTGGTGTTCGCGTCCCATACCGTCCAGTTCCACTGCCATACGGCCATCCAGAACGTCGGCGGCTCCTTCAGCGAGCATCCCGTGCGGAGCACGGACGCCAAAGCCGACTTCTTCAACTGCCCGGACGTGTTTTTCCAGCTGAATGCAAAACGATAGACCACACGCGCCGTTTCCACCTTACAGATCTGGTACTAGATGCCCACCTTGCAAGGCAATCCGCACCACTCGCCGGGCGAGACGCACCACCTAACGCCTTCGGCGCGAGCCTCACAGCCAATCCTCACCATCCCAGACTCCACCTGGGGCCACGTGTTCCTACACACGAGAGAGCACTCGCGGTCTATCGTTTTGCATTCAGCTGTCAAACGCGAAGAGTCCTCAAGCAGCCTCGTCCCTGGCTCCGAAGAATGGTTCGCAGTCCGCGAGGCGTGGGAAGCCGCTCTGTGGGACTACACCAGGCGGGCCATCACAGTCCCCTCAGACAAGCTCGTCGCATTTGGCGGAATCGCGGAGGAGTTCTATCGCGCACGGGGCACGGAGTACCTCGCTGGGCTCTGGCGCGATACGCTCATCGAGGACCTGCTGTGGTCCGTGGACCCTGGGGAACAGCGCCCGCGTCCGGTTGCGTACCGCGCGCCGTCGTGGTCGTGGGCGGCCGTCGATGGGCAGGTGGAGGCGGGCCTCGTGCACGCCCGTTGTGGTAAAAGAGAGGACGCAGTGGAGGTTGTGCGATGCGAAGTGACGCTCAAGCACGAAGAGGCACCGTTCGGTGAGGTTATAGGAGGGTTTGTCGTCCTTCGCGCCCCGGTTGTGCGATGTGCGTGGAGTACGAGAACACCGGGCCACTTGATATGGATTCGAGAGCCACAGCAGGACGAACACGATGTCCGAGAAGCTATCAGCAAGGCAGATGAAATGGAAGAGTACATTGGCGACTGTATACTTGACAGCCTAGACGACGAAGGAGTGCAGGACGTATGGGTTGCTCTTCTACATTGGAACCACATAGAGTTGGCTGGAATCGTTGTCACGCCGGTGAGCAAAGCACAGTCAGAGGTCTGCGATATGAACAAACACCGCAGGATCGGGTCGTTCGTGTATGTACTGGAGGAGGGCGAGTCTTCGGGTTGGGTGGAAGAGGTAGACTCGATGGAAGTCGAGATTCTGTAGTAACCTAATAGATCCGCTGCAGGACAGCTCGGAGCAGACGGATATCGAGACCAATGGATTTGGACTCGCAGGTACCGCATGCTGTTGCAGCCGCCGAGCACAACGAAGAGGGTCAAAGTGGAGTCCTCAGTTCTTCGACTTTCGGAGGTTCGGCGTTACGGTGTGGGCTACAATGCAACTATGGTGATCTTTGCTCCGCGATATGTGTTCGGATACACGAGATACAGCTTCTCATACCTCCACAATCGCGCATTCCCCACCCTGAACGTTCTAGCATGAGTAAAGCTCCCGCCTCCAGCGCAACAGCATACGCACCATACCACTCATCCCACCCTCTCCCCTTCCCCAACCTTCCACACCTCCACCCCGCCCTCCCCACCTACGCCCACCAGTCCCCTTGCCCAATCTACACTCAACACCTTCCTCCCTCCCGCGTTCGTCTGGCCCTCCCACGCACGGAACGCCGCGATAGCCGCCTTCGTGCTCCGCAGATCCCATAGGCGGACAACACCGTCGTATGCCCCGGTGACGACTTGATGCTCTGACGCGCCAGGTGAGGGTAGAGTCGACGCGGAAGAGGAAGGGGCGACAGCGATGCACGACGGCGTTGCGGGGTGCGAGAGGGACGCGACGGAGGGCGTGACGGCGGAGGAAGAGGCCGCGCGGAGGTCGTACTGGCACACCGTGCGATCGGAGGACGCGGCGAGCGCGGTGGAGCCGTTTTGGGAGAGGGTGAGGTCGAGGAAGGGTTTTGAGGACGCGGTCTGTTTCGCGCGGGCGTCATTAGTAAGCATTCAAAAGCGACGTGGGGAGAGGGGAAGGAGACGCACGATCGTGCCCGTGCACACCCCGCTCTCGACGTCCCACGCGCGTACGGTCGAGTCAAGCCCACAACTGTACGCATTCGTGCCCTTCGTGTCGCGCCCGAATACTACCCGCGAGACGCGTGCGGTATGGCTCTTGAGCACACCAACGGGGGCCTTGCGCCGTGGCCGCGCCTCGTCGTCCGCGACGCGTCGCCGTTTTTTCCTCTCCCCGCTCACGACGTCGTCTGCGGGTACTTGGTCCGTGTCGGGTATGGAGGTGTCCCAGAGCCCGATGAGACCGTCCCAGGAAGACGTGAGGAGGTGGATGCCGGAGGGGTTGGTGGCAATGGAAGAGATGGGTGCGGTGTGGAGGTGGAGGGACGCGAGGGTGCGCGATTTTGGTGCGTCTGAGGGGTCGGAGGGAAGCGTGAGGCGGGTGAGGCGGGCGGTGAGGTCGTGTGACCCGCTTGCGACGAGGTGCGTGTCTGGATCTGAGTTGGAGGAGGGGACGACGCAGATAGAGGTGATGGGCGCGGCGTGGGGCGTAGTGGTGTGCAAGAGCTTTTGGGAGTAGTCAAATGTGCGGATGGAGCCATCATACAACCCAGTGAAGAAGTAACTGCATAATGCGGGGAATGAATGAATAGACCGTGCTGAAGAATTGATGAAGACGTACTTGGGCACTTGGCAAGAGACTGAGGACACCCAGTCTTCGTGGGGTAGTGTCGACATGCGCTGGGGCGGCATGACGGACTCGAAGTACTCAATCTCCAGCGTTTCTTCCTAGAATACATAGGAGAGAAAATCTCTTGAGTACATGGGCAGGAGCGGTGGAGAACAGAGAACTCACCTCGCCGACACCCTTCTCCGCGCACCATTCTGCTAACGTCCCGCGAAGGATCTCCCCGCGTACAAGGAACTCAAACGGCACGGGTTTTGGTAGTGACAGCGCCTTGTTTACGAGCTGCGAGAGCTGGTAGCGCTTCCATGATGCCGGGATGAGGAACTTTTGAGAAGGGAGAGGGTACGGTGTCTGCGTAGTGAAAACGACCGGATGCGCGATTTCTGAGCTTGTTGATGCCATGGTTCGCGAGGCGGTGTGCAACTAGGTATCCCCTGTGAGATGTAGACGAGCTGTACTCCAAGTGCAGCGGGAAAATGAGGAGCGAGCAGAAAACACAATCCAGTCCGAGGACGAAGGCCAAGCGCCGCGCGCGGACGCGGAATATTTTGTCACGGTCACGATCTGCGTCACGTCCCGACGCGCGCGGTCACGTCGACGATCACGAGGGGCGCGTCACCGGGCACGGCGTTCGTCCTTGGCCGACTCCCGAGGACCGCCCACGTCGCTACCCCACGTCGCGTGAATATGTACCGTCCTCGCCCCTTTCTACCCCGCATCTCTCTCTTCAGTCTTCCCCATCCTCTGCACATCGCTAGCCATGTCCCAGATTGACCTTGGTTCCGCCGTCGGTTGGCAAGACGAGGACCAGCCTGTACGTTCTCGTGGCTCGAGAGACGGTGCTGCAGTCTGACGCGCCGGAACCAGGTCTCTTGGAACCAGCGGGACATCCTCATCTACGGCACGGGTATCGGTGCAAAGGCGAACGATTTCGCCATAATCAATGGTGAGCAGTTCTCTTATGTTGTACTGGCGAATTGGCGTGCTCACTGGCCTCGATGTGCGATTGTAGAGCTTGGTATGTACGCTACGTTCTGGTACAAGGTTCCCCGTTGCTCATACGTGTGCACAGACAAGTCATGGTCCCCCTTCCCCACATATCCGGTCGTCCTTCCCTTCAAGGGTAAGCCAGAATGAGCCTTCGTCCCAGCATCCTCTTCTTAACGTCTTGTCATTGCACTAGGCACGAACCAGGATGTCGTCAACTTCCGCAAACTCATGACCGGTGGGAAGCGTGCTCCCGGACTCCCCAAGTTTGACCCTAACCGTGGAGTCCGTTCTTCACTGTTTTCCCGCTCGTATGTCTTCCTCATCTGTATCTCCAGATTCACGGTAGCCAGTCCATCGAGATTCTCAAGCCTCTCCCTGCTGTGAGTGGACCCGGTTGGAAGATCAAGAAGCGGATTGTCGGTGTGAGCGAGAATAGTGCGTACTGAGTCTCAATCTACTCTATTCGTGCGCATATATCGACCCTACCCCTCATTTCAGAGTCTGGTATCATCCTCGAGCAGGAGTCCACACTAGTTGACGGGAACGACGTCCCATATGCACGGCTCTACGTATGTCCCTCGCTCTATTCTTCACGAGTATGTTCTAACGCGAACTTGGCAGAGCGGGTCCTTCAACCTCGGCGCGAAGGCTACCGGCTCCAACTTCTCCAAGCGCATCGCGGGTCCGCCTCAGGGCAAGCCAATCCCCAAGGACCGCAAGCCCGACTGGGCCGTGCGTGATCAGACGACCGCGGAGCAGGCAGTCATCTACCGTCTCAGCGGGGACTACAACGAGCTTCACATCAGTGCGTGTCCCATCTCTCCTATTTCATCCACACCGTCTCTCCCGCTTCCCTTACACCGTCTCTCTCTATTCCTACCCTATCCTCCACTGTCCCACCCTTTCTTCTCTCTGCCCACGCAACAACGCGGGCTCATTCTCGCTCCCCGCAGACCCCGCAATCGGCCAAGCAGCCGGCTTCGGCGGCGTCATCCTCCACGGCCTCTCCACCTTCGGCTTCGCCGCCCGCGCCCTCGTCTCCGCCGTCGGCGGCGGCGACCCCTCCTCTCTCCGACTCTTCGGCGTGCGCTTCACCGCCCCAGTCAAGCCTGGGGACGCTCTGGAGACGAGCGTGTGGGAGATCGGGCCGGCGCAGGCCCCTGGACATGAAGGGGAGACGGAGGTGGCGTTCGTTACGAAGAATTTGGCCACTGGGAAGGTGCGTGTGCGATTTTGTTTATGTGGTGGAGAGGGGAGGGATGGCTGATGGAGTTGGTGTTGGTATAGGTGTGTTTGGGTGCTGGGGTCGCGTACGTGAAGAAGGCGGAGAAGAGCAAGCTTTGAGTACGTGCCGTGCCATAAGGAGCACGTTGAGTTGTTGCTTTGGTGTACTTGGTATGATTGCGCGAATGCTCCATTGCTTCATTGTCGTTCTCCAGTGTCAGCCGCAAGCGTTTTTGGACCGGATTCGTTTTCCATTAGGCGCATTTCGTGGCTCAAGTTCACTCTCGATAGTGCATATCAAGCACCTTTGTAGCGAGCAAGTATGTCGTGCATTTCTTCTGGGACGTTGATTAGTACTCATTCCACCGCAGTGAGAACTTCTCGCACTCCGCAGTGGGAGCGTTACCTCAATTTGCCGAGAGCTGTTGATCTCGTTGCCCAAGACGTCGGGCCGACGTTCTGGGCAGCCAATTTCTGCGAGGCGGTGTCGCGCAACCTATCACGAGAGAGGTCGAAGCCGTCAATCCTGCGCTCTTACAGTCACCCTTTCGCCCACTCTAGCCATGTATGCAAGCGCATGACGTCTAGTCAGGGTGGATACGCGAAGGAAGACAGATGGGGGAGTCTGGCTGAGGTATTTGGTCTCTCGTCTCAACCCCCACGTACGCTCTCCTCTCTGGGTCCTCCCTATAGCCACAGGCGAGCTCCAGGGCAAGATTCGCAGTCACTGCTGGAAGGATATGCCACGCGATGATCTGCCACGTACGTATGTTTGCGCTAGTGTCTGTCGATCCTTCCTGACAACGAGTCGTGCAGCATCGCAGCCGAAAGCCCCGCAGGATAGACGAAAACAAGAATGTCGAGCTAAAAGACGGATTTGCCCCCCTAGGAGATCGATGTTCGAGTCATCTCGGAAGTGCGTCTCACTTCACTTTCGAAATCTTTCTACGAATAAATTGGTGCCGCCATATTCATACGCAGACCCTGTATACGGACATTGCTTCCGCTCCTCAGCATCACGCAAATCTTCCCCTTCTTTTCCCTCCTCCACACCATTACGCACGCCCGAGCGACAAGCATCAGCCTCGGCGTCCTCCCCGACCCCATCCAGTGCAACGCCTCCGTAGTGCTCTGGTCCGGGGGCACAGCGCCCTACGAACTCCAGATCCTCGTTGGTTCCAGCGTCTTCAGGACTGTTCCCGACTTGGAAACTGGAACATACTTGTGGGAGCCCATCAACGTCGCGGGTGGGACCGACGTGCAGATCGTTGTGACGGACAGCGCTGGGCAGAAGGCGGAGGATGGCGGGACGGTGGGGGCGAGTTCGAACGCGACGTGCTTGGCCTCGACCTCTTCTGGGGCGGACGGGGGTACTTCATCCACGTCGTCATCAGCCACGTCGAGTATAGTGCCGACCAGTCAGGCCACGACGAGTTCGACGAGTTCGACGAGCTTGGCTGCGCCGTCTTCGTCAGCCTCCGTTTCCACCACACAGGGATCGACAACTGCTTCCACAAGCTCCGCTCTAAATACAGCGTCTAATTCACCACCCGTCCAGCTATCCCCAGCATCCCACTCGTCTTCGAAAACGGGGGTCATATTAGGAGCGATGATCGGAACCATCGTCGCTGCTGCCGTTCTCGCGTCCCTCCTCTTTCTTTGGTGGCGAAGGAGGCGTCCATCGCGTGCACACTCTGCGCGCCATGTCGGTCAGTCGCCAGCTTCTCCTTCAGCCGGCTGCAATAACGCTCACTCATCGTCCCTCCCCATCCTTGTGCAGATCTTACGCAAGCCTTCCCAAGCCCCTCGCCGACGCAGATCCCAGTGTGGAACTTACCGGACTCCATCGCGTCTGTGACCGCGGGCACCACCGATCTCAGTCTCAATCACACGTTGCTGATCGGCTGGTCGCAGCCATCGGACGCGTCGACGGGCTCTGCAACCGCAGTGAGCACCGGGCACGCGAGGCCTCCGGGCTCGCCGTTCCCGGAGTCGTCTCTCCCTTCGCATGGGGCAGTTCCGCCTGCGAAGGTCGACACGTATGCATCCAGTCGTAACTCTAGACTCGACGCCCACTCCACCGCGTCGGCTACGCTGGGACGCAGTGCAGGCTCAAGCTTCGCGCCCTCCTCGTCCTCGCCCTTGTCGACCAACCCTAGCGCAGGTCCACCCCCGCGAGCATCGAACAAGAGACGTCGTCGCGCCTCTCGCGCGGACGGAGGCTCGGTCCTCCAGGCGCTCACGCGCCCGTTCGCTCGACATCGAAGTCCTGACGACGCCGTCTCGCCCACCCCTGCTCACGAGTCACCCCAGGCGACCCCACTTCACGACGCGCGAGGGCGGAGATACGAGTTGGACGCGGGCGTCAGCTTATCTGGATGGCCTGCCGGGGAGGGGTCGGTCTCCGATGAGGGAACGGTGTCTACGCTCCCTCCGCCGTATTTCTCGATTGTGCGTCGTTGATCTGTACTCTGAGGACTTTGCGTGGTCTGGGAAAGTGTACGATAAGGCCGAACTTGCTGGAAGAGACGGGCTGATCTGCGTTGTGCCCAGCGTGGATGGTCTTTCGCTACTCAATTGACTTCTCGCGTCTGCGAATCCCGGCGCTGCTCTCATTATGCTGTGGATCTCAGAAGCCAGCAGGAAAAGTAGCTGGAGCAATCGTTTTTACGAGCGACTTCTGTCGAGACAGCTCCTGCGCTCGAGCCGCAGGTGCGTCGTGAACGCCAGCTCGTTCTACTCCGGATCTCTTACGAGCACGTTCTTCAGATGCGCAATAGCCCGACGCTCTGCGGGTCTTTGGGGCAAGTCTGTGAGCGATAAAATCGTCTGTCTCCCTGCATCCTCGAGGTGTAAACGTTGCATTCTTGTTGCGCACATTCCTTTTACCTTCCACGAGACGGTTGATGGGTCCCACTCGGAGCACCAGTGTCTGCCATGCGTCCAGCCTATCGATGAACAAGGTCCCAGATGATGCCGCTTAACATCGAATGGGCGAAGATCGCCCTGGCCGTTCTTCCCTTCGAGGCCTTGACGCGAGTCGCCATTACCACCAGATGCATGGAGCGTGAAGCGCGGATGGGAGTCGTGTGGATGCATTGACGTGAGAAGTATCTTCGTATGTGTTCGAGCATGGAAGAGAATCGCGGCGATCACCGCTTCGCTGCCACCAGAGGCCGCGCCCTTGCATTGCGTAATGGTTTAGAGTTGTACTTGCTTTGCTGGAAACCATATACGAGCGGTGGTATGCAGTGGACTAGAGATGGACATTCGTGGACGGAGCGATGTGTGTCGTCTTCGGTGAGTTGCGATTCTACCTTCACGGTTTGCTGACTACTAAGCATCACGTCATCAAACCAACCACCACATATGCATATCATGCGTCCATGTTCTTTCAATTCTGCCCGTCAGTGGTTTGACTTCCGCAATCACAATCATGAGGGCTCTAAGTATTTACCAGAGCCCGCACTCACTACTTGCCATATTCTTGTAGAGCGATATTCCAAGACAAGGAGGGATCATCGACATCGGATTGTCAGTACCGGTGACATATGACTCCGCATCCCGTCTACTACGGCGTTCCGGAGTACGACTAACCCTGAGGAATGGTCACCAACTTGATACTACGTACACCTCTCACAGCCTCCCGCTCACACTATCCACCGCGCAGGGTGTCTCGCAACCTCAACGTTGTTCCACTCACTCAACGTCCTCGTGCTTATTGGTGATGCTGCATGTGGAGGACGCTATCGCGGATGCTGGTATGTACGGCACTGTGCTCAATTCATTCTGCGTATTCCAAATTTGACGCTGATCCCGTTACATTGTAGTATCATTTTGTGACTCACAAAGTCCGTGCTACTGCTCCGGGGAACTTCATGGACGCTCATGGCATCCACCTGCAGTACGTTCTGTAGCTGTCAGGAGATCGTCCACGCTCTGATCGCTTAATAGCTTACGTGGAGACGTCGTCCTTGACTCTCCTGAAAGCGCCGTTCAGTGTGGACAGCTCCACCTTAGCTGGAGTGGGGGAGAGCCCCCGTATACTCTACAAATGTCTGCTACCAACTCGTTCAGCCAACAAGTCGAGAAACGTGAAGGGTTGACGCAGACACAGTTGGACTGGATAGTTGACTTTCCAGCCGGGGCTGTCCTCCAGATCATTGTACAGGGAGATGGAGGTGCATCCTCGTCCGCGACAGTGACCGTGGGGACAGGGGACGACGCAAGCTGCTTGAGGTTTCCAACCCAAATCCCATCAACGTTCCTTACGACTGTCACTCAAACGAGTTCCGTCGTGAGCACGTCATCACAGACGGTCTCCGCATCCACAGACGCAGCGCCTGCATTAGCCTCGAGCATTCAACAACCGAGCGCGACACACTCGAGCCGTCTCGGCGACCCACTTCACTCCGTCTCTCAGTCACTATCATCATCCAAAGCCTCTAGTGACCAGACACATACATCACTTTCCGGTGGTCGATCCACAGTCGACTTTGGCACCACAGTCACAGATACGGATACCGAACTTCTCACCACCACAACTTCAGGCACGCTAAACGCTCACCCGACGAGCACGTGGCCCTCATCCCCATCATCTTCGCAGATATCCCCCACAGTGAAGTCTCCGACGGTCCTGCCATACATCATTGGCGTTTTGATATCTGTTGCTGTTGTTATCGTGGTCCTTTTACTCGTTGTCCTTCGGGGGATTAAACGGCGACGCCTTCGCGCAAGATATCCTGTCGAAACCAGTGTCGGTAGGATAATTCCAGGTCATGACGGCTTCGTCTCAGTGATTGACACTGGTGTTCTCCTTAGATCACAAGAAGATACATCAAAGCGGAGTGCTAATGAGCGCCAACCACAGAACGTCGCTGTTTTCGACTTCGAGCGTAGCTGGAAACCCGCTTTACCCGGAAGTACATCGCTCGATCCACTCCACCGATGCTCTCCTTTCCGCGCCCCGGGGACATGAAAGTTTGAGCTCCGCACAGTCATCATTATGGAGATATGAAGAGCCAATTCGTCTATCACAGAGCAGTGAACGTTTCTACGCTGGCAATCTGGCCTACGCGGACTCGCTCTCAGACGACGGATGCGGAAGTCAAGGAGGCGATAGACACACCATCTCCCTAGCCGCCGCTACAATTGGAAATGCCGCTATCCCCCACGAGCTACCATGCGTTCATCCGATTGAACTGACATCCACGTGCCTTGGTGCCGAATGTGGTTCCCAAAACGCCCTCATGCTAGCTCCGCATGAGGCGATCAGGAGAATGCCGGACATGCCAGCGCTCTCATCTGAACCTCTTCGCGCAACGTTCTCTCGACAGAGGCGGAAAGAAATCCGCCACGTCCGGAGCGTAGCTGCTCCGGTGTATGAACTGGACGCCGGAATTCAACTTTCCGGAGAATCGGTTGGAGTGGTCGGCGATAAGGGGTTTTCAGATAGTGCGGTCACCACGGACATTGAAGAGGCGGAGCGATTGACGCTCCCACCGCCTCCTTACTTCTCTATAGTGACGACACGGGAAAGAGTGTAGATTCATGAGACTCCTACTGGATGTAACTTAAACGAGATGTAGTTGCTAAGAGCCGGGATGCGTACATCAGGCGAGGATGGGGGCGACTGCTGAGTTTGCTGAGACTAGTACTCTTGAGTAGGCGCGTAATAGATGATCAATCAATGGAGTTAAAAAGGGCAGTGGATTGTAATTTTTGTTGGCAATCCCGCTTTAGAGACGTAGCAGAACTTAGCCCACCAAATGGGAGCGTGCTAGTCCCTCTCGCTGAACTATGATTCCTCGTTATGCCACTGTACTGTTTATGATCTACCATATTGCTACTGTACGTATACCATGTGCCTCACGAGGGCATACGTCTGCTCCTGTGGTACACGCACTACGGCGCGGATAGTCCACATCACGGCCAGCCAAGGAAGCCTGAGATGTTCCCTTCGCTGAGGGTAGTATCGAAGTGTTTCACCATGGTATGTACGTACGTACACTACGCCCTCAAGGTAGGAAAATTGACATGCCGTTTATGGACAATATGGAATTGCATCTCACTCAGTCGAGAATTGTGACACACGTTACGAGATTGTAGGTCTCCGTCTGAATGGCGGAGAGCATGCGGAGACTTTTGCAGATGTTTCCGCATCATGTGGTGATATACCTTGTACCCAAAATTCTCCCTAGTCCTCACGTCCCTCGTCGGTCCTCCACATGGTCTCGTTTAGTGCTGTCAAGTTGTCCTGGAAGTGCATCGCGGACGCCTACGGAGAGCGCACATCCAAGAGTCCACGCGGTGTTTTAAGACGCTATCAGCCGACCCACCACCTATAGATGACTTACCTCAGACCTCCCCGTCCTCTCCCCACATCAAGAGTCTTAACAAAGCTATTTCCTCTCTTCGTACGCGTTGACTTTCATTCAAACTGGCTTTGGCTCATATCTTGATCTCTCGCTTTTGGTGTTACACATACCTTAGGTCCTGTATCTTCGCCAGTTTTCCTGTTCAACAAGTCGCTCCGAGTGAAGATATGAGAATAAATGCGTTCAGGTTCGTCTATGTTTATGCACTCTGAAAATGGCAAGGTCTGATTAGCTAGTATAGCCGTCGAGATTTATCCATAGATCCGGTTGGGCCTGTGACTGTATGCAACAGGGTAGAAATTTCTTGGAGTGGAGGAGAGCCTCCTTACCAACTCAAGTTCTCCTCATCAAGCATCTCGGGTGGTAATTCAAGCAGGCAGCACGAAACGGATAAGGATTTGGATAATCACCAGTTTCTCTGGAACGTTGATTTCTCTATCAATGCCGTAGTTGACATCACGATTGAAGATGCTCTAGACAACACGGCCAGTATAACAGCCATAGTTCAGGACGGGCAGGACACGAGCTGCCTGAGCAATGCGGATGGAGGGATCCCTGGCACTCTTCACGCATCCATTCAGCCTACATCGTCCATAGAAAGCACCGCGCATTCCCAACCTCTCAGTGTTTCTACACCGAGTATACCTTCCTCTCCGGTCTCCTTGAGTAGCAAGATTGACTCGACCACATTTTCGACGTCAACTGCATCCGACCCGCGGCCATCGACCTCAGGTCTGACGCAGACAAAGTTACCGTCGTTGACGACTACACCAATGTTGTCACGCTCAACTTCGACAGATTCGGGGCTCGTTACATTTTCCTCTAAATCAGAAACATCCATATCACACACCTTTGTGTCTCGAACCCTCACTTTGACCACAGGTGTCTATTCAACGCCATCTTCCCACAATGACGCTCCCGCGGACAGGAAGACTCCAATCCTGCCCATCGTTGTCGGGTGTTCCACAGGACTCATTCTGGCTCTCATGGTAATCATGGCATGGGTGGTATTTATACGAAGGCGACGCATTCGTATTCAACGCGACGTTCGTGCTTGTGCGTCTTGCGCTTCATGTTTTAGCTAATTGCCTATCTAATGTATGCATATTTATCCCAGCTCCCTCACTACGTCCTCACAAGATGGACGACGTCGGGAACTATCACAGGACTCGGAGATGTTCAAAAGTCTCCTCCAATGCCGATGAAATATGTGCTCACCTGGAGGCAAGGACGGCCGCAGTGTCGCGTATGGCTCTGCTCGCCGAACTCGACCCTTGCTCGAGCACCGCATGCGGAGGTCTTATAAGCTCTTGGAGTCCTCCAGCAATGATCCACCCGTTTCACATGAAAAACCGTAGTCAACTACTACCCTTCGCACTCGAAAATGAAGCTACAGGCCTCGGCAGCGAATCAGACTCCGCAACATTGTCTCTTGCAGAGGCAACTATCGGCCATGACAACTTGCTTGAAGTAAATCCTTCTTCAACACACATTTCTGTGACTGGAGCACTTCCACCTCCTTCTATAATCCCTATCGAATACGGATCACCCAGGATTGAACGGAGCGACATGCAGCCTCCGGAGACTGGCCCTGATACCTGGGAAAGGGCCGGCCATTCGAGAGCTGTCTTCCCTACGGTATATCCACCCTTGGAGCGAGATAGATTCTATGGAAATCTGGACGCGATTGATGCTCTTGACGGAATCACCATATTGCGAGAAGTTGACGCAGGCATACGTCTGTACGGAGGGCTAATGGGTGACAATGGGATTTCTGAGCCCTGCGGTGAGATTTGGCGTGTGAGTATGATTCCTGGCACGCTACCACCACCGTATTCTTCTATCGCGCGCAGATCCTCTAGTAGGTAGTCCTCGTACGTATACCAATACCAATGCTATCTGTCCGATTGCATGAACGCCACCATACGTGTCGCCCAGTTTCGAGCACCACGCCGCCTGCCCCGGGCTTCAGAGCCGGCCCGAGAAACGGGCCGGGATAGCCGGCACTCGACACGTGATCCGGCAACGACGGCCGAAAAGACCGAGCTCGCCGTCCGCACTGCGTCCGATGCGGTCCTGGTCGCTGGCGGCGTCGTCTCCTTTCCCATCTTCCCTTCCGTCCCGGTACTCTGTGCGGTTTATTTGTCGTTACAAAGGAAGATCCCTGCGCCGGAAAAATGTCGAACGCTTCAACGCTCATGCACACCTTGCCGTGGTACCCCCAAGCCTGAGTTACAGAGGGTTTACAGTTGGATGGTAGATGCCCACCTCCCGACCTCCAACAAAATCGCAAATTTGTCGTCAGTGCCTAGCGCATAGTCGTAATGTGAGTGGCCTCGCAACCTCTCTTGCGTGGGAACAAGACCCAATGTTGCACTCCCGTGGCGACGGAGGCCGCCAAATGTGGGAGCTCCGGTCTGACCGAGCGCGCTGTCAGTCACCGCGCGACACATCTCATGCGAATGTCCGGGGTGTTGCCGCGGTGGGACCTCGCTCGCTGGGTCTGCGTCAAAGTCGGCCGTCCATAAGTTCATGACGTATCGGCGGGTCCTGCGTTCGCCTGGTCGCGCACTTATACCTTCTCATTTCTTTTCTGCTGTCATTGCGCGGCGGTACTCCTATGCGTTTGAACCGAGGTGTATGTCTCCTTTGAACACAACGCTTCTAATATTGATCTGATCAGAGTCCAGCGATCAAGATATGCTCACGGGAACGACATAAACGTGATACAGGAGGTTCACCAACGGATGCCACCGATCGGAGAGCGGTTTGCGGACCTAAGGGTAGTCCTCTTTGGTTATGGCCGGGCAAAGACCGTTGGTTGCTCTCTGTACGCTTCAACTTATCCGGCTGTGGAGGGCGCGCTTACTGATTCAAGAGTAGTCTCTTTACCTCAGTCCTATCCCTTGTTCGTTTCAACTCCATCGCTCTCGCTTTCGTCGTGTCTGCCTTGTCTCTCGCGGTTAGTGCACAAGACGATTTCAGCATAAACACACCCATCGTTGCAGTACAATGCGCTACAACTACGTTCACATGGAACGGCGGTCAGCCTCCATACCTTCTCTCTTTATTCCCCCCAAACACTACCCAGCCTTTGCAATTCTCCGACATCACTGGCACCCTTTTCCGTTGGGATACAGCCGTTGATGCAGGATCCGAGGTTCTGCTATTCCTCTCAGATGCGAGGAATGGAGAGGCTACGGGCGGGACGTCTGGGGCAGGAACAAGTTTCGAAGTGCAAGCTAGCACGGACACATCCTGCCTCGACGTCCAAGTGTCCTCCATCTCATCCTACTCTTCTGTCTCGACTTTGGTTCCGCCTCTTCCTTCGGACTATCCCACATCGGTCACATCCGTCTCTCTATCTACTACCAGCATGGCGTCGCTGTCTACTTCGTCTTCTCCTTCTTCTTTCGCGTCTTCATCGGCACAGGAGCGAGGGTCCGCTCATTTGGCAGGCATAATTGCGGGCGTTGCTACGGCAGCGCTTGTCATGGCTGTGCTTGTCGTCTGCTTCATTGTTCGAGTATATCGTCGCCGCACACGCGTCCAACCTCTCTGTACGTGGCATTTCACCTACATATTTGCTTCTATGTCGGCTTACAGCGACCCACCTTCACTTTTGCACAGATGGCTCCGAAGCGCCAACACCGGTGCCCCCGCGAGGGGTGGACGCAGACGTGCCGGTCGGTGCGCTCCGCGACCTCAAACAAGACCCGCGAATGTCTGGCGCTCCTGTGGCGTCTCCACATCCCCAATCTATCTCGGGCCGCGTGTCTCGCGTGCTTGGTGCACGGCTGAGCGTCTCCTCCTCTCGCGCCGTCTCTGGTTCCCGGAATGTGTCTCTCATTGCCCCTACGACGTCCGCTTTCTCTCCCTTCCATCCTTCCCCAACCGACGTCTACGAGCGAGCCGCTTCCAATTCTCAGACACCGGGCTCGCCCTCTCAGGGGATGGCTTTCTCGAAGCTGACGCGGGCAGGTGGTGCAACAGACCGCAGTCGAGTGGAGGCTGCGACGCATGGATTGCGAAGGCAGGAAGTAGATGGAGGCGTCCGCTTGGAAGGCGGTCTCAATATTCGTGAAGTAGAGGAAACGGAGTCTGGCGTATCTGGTGGGCGGCGGGACTCCAGCGAATCGACGTCGACCCTCCCGCCGCCGTACTTCTCCATCACCGGACCTACGTCGTAGCGCCCGCGCCCGCGTCTGCATGTCCATCGCCTTCGCGCTTCGATACATCCATCTCCGTGAACTCTGATCGTTGTTGGAACACTTCGCATTCATTTCTACCTTGTACTCACTTCCCATATATCTTCTTTGCCACAACTGTGCAGCGCAGCTGTGCAGTAGCATGTCCGGCGCTTCAACATTGTACCATTTTACTCTTCACTTCTACTCTAGCAAATTCAATTCTGCGCTTCTTCAGTTTCATATTGGTACGTTAAAGAGACTTGGACATTGAAAGCGTCTAGCATCCTGAATCTCTAAGTGTACGCTGAATGTACGGATCGGGTGTAGGGAGGATCACGCCCGTATCACTGGCTAGATGTGTTGTAATGCGAGTTCCGAGGCTCGTTCCGAGGTGTGTACTTCTCCGCCTCGGCTTGATGGACGCTCGGCAGAGACCGTGCTGTGCTATTATGATAAACAGCGTACACCACCTGTAGCGGCCGCCAGAACCTCCGAGTCTTCTAACATCCCCGTCGTCAGAGATACAAAGTGGCGGACGTCTGCCACAAATGCGGGTAAACATTCCACTATGGCACAATGGGCAGCAAGTACTACGCCGTTGTATCTAGAGCTTTAAGGTGTCTTTCAATTGATCCGATGGAGAGAGGTATACAGGTGCGGGGAAGGCGCTCCGTGAATCAGCAACAACTAATATTCTGTTCAGTGAACGAGCCTTACGAGAATATTGCAGCAGAGATCAAACGTTAAGCTCTTCTCGACCCTTCACAGGTGACATTCCGAGTACATCTTGTAGCCGCATCATACCATAGATCGTTCTCAACCCAAATTTCTGATAGATAATCTCTTCTTCGCCCCTGCCGAATCCAACCTCGGGGTATAGTGAAACGATGTCGATTTCATCTGAGGAAGCTCAAGTGACTTCTTTCAATTGCATGGCTTCTTGTACTGTACTGGAGACTAGGTTTGCTTCAGCCGATACTCTGGATGGCATTCATGTCGGTTACAGTAAAGTAACTCTGCGGCCAGGGGAACAGCACGTCCAGCTCCCACGATATGCCATCCTTCGTTTGAGCTGTGGATGTCAATCTCGACGCAGTACCTAGCTAACAACGTTGCAGATGGTGGACGTCTAGACAGAACGGGAGCGCCAAGGGAACGGTTCTCCGTCTCCATGAGCATTCGGGGCCTATATCTATTTGCACGTACACGTACACAGTCTCATCCTGAGCCTGCGATATCCAGCCCTACAACCGGTCCCCCTGCTGGTACCTGTAGAGAGTCGTCCCCGCTTTATTTGCTATGCTGAAGAAGATATGGTGAGTCGCTGACCCAGCTGCTCGATCTTCGTGACCTTCAAACTGATACCATTCTGACACAGGAGTATTTTGAACAGACCCTTGTTCGTTATCCTGATAGCCTCGCAAGTTGATAGTCGAGAATTTTCAGTGACAGTCTCGGGGACCGTTACTCCATGTTCTCCAGTACTGATTTCATGGGACGGTGGCGAGTCGCCATTCGACCTGTACTTCGACACTCTTGATGGCGACGAAGTACACGACAGAACAAGGGACAACTCATTTCAATGGACACCACCTTCACGTTGGACACCCAGCACCATCATCGAGTTAGAGGTTGATGACGACTTCGTGTCCTCAGGCTATGCAACTTTCCTCATCCAGTCGTGCGTCCAACCAACGTCTACTACTATCCCCCCATCTTCCCTGTCAACTCCGAATCCTACAACACCTTCCCCGTCTCAAAAAAGCTCAGACACACTCCCAAGTTCTGCCTCGCAAATAAGCACCACTAGCGCAACATCTATCTCATTGCCCCATACTCCGTCTCTTTCAACGTCTCTCAGAAGCACAAGCACTAGCTCTTCCACTACTCTTCCTACGCCGTCATCAAGCACATTCGCGGAATCGACATCCTCTCTTTCATCTACTTCCTCCCCGAGTACTCATACGGGTACCAATATGTCGACTGGTGCTCAAAGCCTCACCCTGGCGCCACCGAGTGGTACCGCTTCCGGAAGCACTGCTACAGATATGTCACTACCGAGTGCGCATCGGCTTGACTGGAAGCTGATCGCTGGGATTGTAGGAGCTGCTGTGCTTGCAGCTCTTCTCCTGATCCTTGGGGTATGTTTCGTGAGGCGTAGACGCGCGGTACAGCATACGACCCGTAAGCTCTGAACTATTCTGCTGCCATTCATCCCATCGCTAATTGTAAGCAACGTTAGCGCATATTCCATCTCTTCCCGAGTACGACATCCCCGGAAAGATGCCTATGCCTGAGGATAGCTCCAGCAACAGCGTAGTAGGGCTGCCCACGCAATATCTCCGCATATCCACAGTCCCAAGCGTACAATCGTCGTCGTTCGATGCTATGCCGTCCATGCAGCGAAGGGCACATCACTATCAACAGACGCCTGACCGTACCCTCTTTTCTCCGTCCGCGGATCCGTCCCAGAAAGATGCCTATCCATCGGATTCCTTATCGACTTTCCTTGCCATACCATCCGTTCCTCAGGAGACGGTAGATGAGAAGGTCGACCATCGTGATCTACGAGACCCTGCTCGAGGGTCTCTTCACGGCACCCGCATGGCACAGCATGAGATGGGCGACGAGCCGTTCTCGAGTGAGAGCCCCGGAAACTCCGTCCCAGGAGCAGATGCTGGCGTCGTCGTAGTGCAGTACGAGAAAGACGGCGGTGTCAGGCTCGCAGGACGCGGGTTGAATGAGCAGCCGAATTCCAGGAGCGAGGAGGGCGATTGTAGAGCAAGGGCGCAGACGTTCATACTTCCACCTCCATATTTCTCTATCTCTTCCTAGACGTAGTTTCAATTTTCACACTCGTTGCATTCATGGGACGCTGAAGGACGCTTTGATATTTGGCTAGTTTCACTGTAGTAATCGACTGCGAAGACTCTGCCAATAAGATTCACACTCACATCTTAGGATTTTTGTAGCTGGAAGAGGAGCTGTATGGCGGCGCTATAGTGGCTTCTTGTGTTTGCTATGCAGACAAGGAGTGCGACGGCGCAGTACGATCGTCAAAAGCACGATGAAAGCACGATGCCCAAAGGAGGGATCGAACCGGTCTGGCCGCTGCACCGCGTGTCATCGCTGACTCAGCAAAAAGCGCTTAAATTTGCGCAGCGCCCAGTCCTGATTCCGAGACTCGTTCCTCAAGTCGGTCAGCTTTGAATGCAAGTGTCATGATTCAGCACGAGCAACCGGCATGACTTTGTCTTGCCATACCTGTCATGAAAGGTATCTGGGACGTACCCTTGTTCTCACTTCGCTTGCGCCGCCCTCGTCATGCCAGCCGTGGTACGCGGCGTTGTTATTCGCTCATTCTTCCGGCGACGTGGTCGCCATCCACACCGCGATCCTACCTGTCACGAGCATTCTCGGCGCCTGATTAAGACGCTTAGTCACGAGCACTCGAATACGATAATCTATCCTTATCTCACTTAGATAGCGGTACGCTCCTTCCTCGATAGATCGCAAGGCGTGCATGGACGAGCACGCCGACCCCTTCCCTTGTATGTTCTCTCGATCATACGCACGTAGGCCACGCCTTGATGAAGAGTACTGTACGGATGTATATTCTAGCGTAGGCCCACCAGAGAATATATAAGGCCACACTCAAGCTGAGGGTAACCTCAGCTTCGAGTTGGTATCTACTCGCTACTCTAGAGATCACGCCCACGGCGTCTATCTGAGTATAGTTGTATCATAACTCGAAGCTCAATTCCCGGACCGCAGGGATAAGCGGACACACCCGGATCGCAGGGTCAAGCGAATACTGTAGACTTCGACTTCTTTTCCCCCGCTACCTCCCGTGGCTCCGCCGTGACGGGCGCTCGATACACAGCCGCCGATCGTGCTGTGAACTCTCTGGGCTTCTCGGTAATTCCTGGCGAGAGCTAGGTTCGGTTGCTTCTTACCGACCTGCAAAGACCCTAACCCGGTCCCTGGCGGCGGTGCACAACTGCGCACACGATTTGGAGGCTACCCGTACTACCACTACTAGTAACCTTACACTACGCTACGTACACGGTCTCGCGAGGGAGCAGTGACCTCGGAGATCAGGAGGATCCGCGTCCGGCTCAAGCATTTCGAAGATCGAGCGGAAGCGCAGTGATACGGGGGTACGGCCTACGGCTGCGCGGAACCTTGACCAGAGAACTCGAAGAAGCGACGCATCCCACGAACTCGGATCGGACACCCGGAGATGGAGCAAAATCAGGTACCGCCTCCCGATTATCAGCCGCAGGCGGGCGAGCAGGTCGCACCCGCGTTCCCGCCTCAGCAGGCCCCGGCCGCGCCGGAGCAAGCGCCGATGAATCTCATTGGCTTCACGGAGGTCCAGTTCAACACGCTAATGGAAACGATGGCGGCACGTGGCCGCGGAGGGCGCATCAGACAGCGCGAGCCCGAGATCTTCACGGGAGATCGGTCCGCCTACCGCACGTTCAAGCACCAGGCGCAGCGCTACGCGGCGGCAAATCAGATGGCCGACGATGACGAAAAGATCTCGGCCGTCCTCTCGTGCATCCGAGGACCGGGCGTGGACGGATGGGTCAACAGCTACACTGAGACGCACTTCAGAGACGAGGAGTGGACGGTCACGCTGGAGGAGTTCTGGGAACACCTCGACCAAACCTTCAAAGACCCGAACGAGGCCCAGAACGCGCTCCACAAACTGTCGGAACTGAAGCAGGGGAACCGGTCGGTCCAAGAATACTTGGCGGAGTTCGAGCACCTCGC